>PVKS010008353.1:0-68784 GCA_004027875.1 Aplodontia rufa | reverse complement strand
TAGCTCAGGCTGCAGCTCCCCTTGCACTGAGCTGTGTCACCCTTCTATCAGACCCCACTCTCAGGGACAAGCCCCTGCACCAACATGCCTGGGCTCAACCCATTTCTCAGGGCAGCAAAGCCTTTTGACCCAAAGAGATCTTTCACTTGCTGCACCCAGGCTGGTGACAGGAAGGACATGGATTCCTGAACCGTGGTGAGAGAATAACATGACAGAGGTCTACATGTCCTGCCCAGAGTGACCATGGCTCTGGGCTGGTCCAGGCGGGAAACAACAGACACACACGGGTTTCCCTCTGGAAATGTTGTAGGACAGGAAGTGGAGGGAGGTGCAGTAAGAGGAAGGGACCTGAACCTCAGGAGGTGGCCCGCAGAGCAAGGAATAGAACGTGGGTCAGCATTGGCTCAGTCCCCTTCTTTGGAAGGGTCAGACCTGGGGACACACCTTGGCAGCAATGGAGAGAACAGCCAAGGAGCGGACACGACAGAGGTAAAGGGTCCCGGGGGCCGTCTATTGTAAACTTTAGCAAGTTAACTATTTTCTCTAAATCTGGATCGTCTCCTGTTTAATGGAGACAATAAAAGCAGCTATTAAGGGTTGCTTGGGAGTTGGCGAAGGGGACTGTGGGTGGTAGCTGTGGTTCTATGCTGATGACCTCCTGGGCCAGTGACTGTTGAGATAATGAGACCTCAGGGGAGCAGGTCAGGGCTGCAGTGAGATTCTCCGTGGAGCTTCAATGCCCCAGAAAACCAGAGGCTGATCAGAAAGTCACTCCCAGGGTTACTTGTTTTAGGCAGGGTTCCCTAGCAGCAGATCCTGGATTTCATGTAAAAGTGAAAATCTGCAGGAACAACTGGAAATTGGGGAGTGGAACCAGCAACAGAAGGAGGCCAAGGGAAGGCCTGAAGTCAGCGAAGTGTCACCGAAGTCCATCACGGCGACTCCAAGATGGCACCCAGCAACTTTCCCCCTGGTACTTAACCTCGAGCACCCATTCTGGTGAACTTGTGGGACAATAGAATATTATGGAAAAGCAGGAGTGAGATTTCCATGGCTAGGTAACAAGAGACATCACTTGCACTGGGAGAAGCCAGCTGCCTTATGAGGATGCCCAAGCTGTCAGTGGAGAGGCCCAGACGGCGAAGAACTGGGGCCTCCTGCCAATATCCTCCCTGACTGTCACCTCCTGGGGACACCGTCTTCCAAGCAGCCCCTCTCCCATCCAGGTTGGTCTTCTGATGAAGCAGTACACCACGGTGTCCTAACAGCAAACTCACAGAGACTCTGAATCAGAATCACCCAGCTGGGCCACCCATAAATTCTCAACCCACAGAAACTGGGACCATGAATGTTTTAGTCATTTGGAGCTACTAGGCTTTACAGTAACTTGTTACATAGCAACAGAGAACCCAGGAAGTCACTTGGATGCAATCGACTGGGACTGGCGAACTCTCCATACTGACAGGGTAGTGGGCTCCAGGAGCTGGAAGGCAGCTCTCCCCCAAGAAAGGAGGGTCCTGCTATTGGGATTGGAAGGCAGCAGGGGTCTGCATGGGTGTCAAGGCAAAGGTATGTGGGGGAAGCGTTGGTTTGGGGCCCCCAGGAAAATGACCCAAATATCACCAACTTGTGGGAAGTGGCAGGAAAGCATAGTGGTTACAAGGATGGATGTGGCTTTAGAAACCCAGGCTTGACTCTGAGCAGATTCACCTCTCTGAAAATGGGGCCACACTAGATCTCCCTTCTCAAGCCTGCTGTGAAAATTCGTGGCCTGTGTTCCATCCACGCGGAGCACTCTGGTGCTGGCTGGTATTGTTTGGGATTATAATATACGAATAGGAATAGGATAAGTCAGTGTGGGGGTAGGTGCCTACTGCTGGGGTCAACACTCAGAGCAGAGCCAGGGACACCTCGTCTTCTGGGACCAACACCCTCACCCAGTTCTTACGGTGTGTGCTGAAGAGCCTGGGCAGGACCAGGTCCATCTCCTGCCTCCCCCGTTCATCAGCCATCCAGAAAGACCCCAACCAGCTCCCTGGAACCAAGCAGGGCTCCAACCAGCCAGTGAGGAACACACAATGCTGGCTCCTCCGCTGGCATTTCCTGGTGGCTCCCAGGACCCTGCCTTGAAAGTGCTCTGGCTGCCAGACTTCCCTCCATGCTGACTTCCTGTGCACTTCTTGGTCCCTGGAGCTACTCCCCAGCCTGCTGAGTTCAACAGGGGTTGCAGGATGGACTTCCAGGCCTAGAGATGTGGATTCTCACTGAAATCTACTTGCTTGGGGAACTCAGAGCCAGCGCTGCCCGATGGCTCAGCTCCGGGGGTCATCACCAACAGTGCACTTGACCCAGCTATCCCTTATGGCAGCATTAATCTCCAAAGTGGACGCACCCATTTCCAGGGCTCAGAGTTTCAGGAGGGCCTCCTGGAACTCCGGAGCTTGGGAACAGGGATGGGCTTTGGATTTCAGAGGTAGCCCGCTGCCTCACAGTGAGCACCTGCGGCTGTCTGTACTGTAGCGTACGCCATTGATTTCTATTTAATAATGACAGATGCAGCTCTTGGGCCCTTGCTCTGATCGGCCCAAGCTGTCCGTCAAATGGGAGAGACAGAGCAGGAGAAAAGCATTATTATTCCAAAGCACAGTCCTTAGATTAATAGTAAGCTCCTGCAACACCATTAATGTGCGGGAATCAATGAGATGACAGGCGAGGCTGCCTCCAGACAAGTCACTGCTTCCCAAGCACGTGCCCTATTTATGGATCATAGGTGCTCGCTCATTCCACCCTCGTGCCTTTCTTCCCTTGAGCTCTCCCAAGGGAACTGATTCTCTTCTTCAAGGCCGCGTGGCATCAGCAATATACACCACGGACACCGTTCTGTCTGCACCATCTCCTTCAACCTGCCCACCAGGAAAATTAGACAAAACCCCACCGCTTTGAGCTGTAGCTGAGACAGGTTGCATGACTTTTCCACGAGAAACTTTAATCTCAGCACTAATCTTTTCCTGCAATTTGGGAAAATACAAACTTTTTTTTTTTTTAAGAGAAAGATAGTGAGAGAGAGAGAGAGAATCAATTTTCATTGAGTTTTTCACATGGTTTTTGTTGCTCTGACATTTAGTTTTGTACGTGGGTGCTGGGGTTTGAACCAGTGTACTTGCACATGCCAGGCGATGTACCAAGCACTGCTCCAGCCTGGGAAAATAAAAACTTTAAGGCCACAGAGACAGCAAAGTTTAGGCTTCATTTCCCAAAGTGAGGTTTCCTGTGCCCTTCTCTGCAGACCTTTAGCTTTCCCAAGTCTTAGCTTGTCCGCAACGTGCCGAGTCTGATGTCTTTAATTTTTGTCTCCTAGATTTGTGATTCAGTGTGCGTTGAGGGCAGCTTCTCTTTGGAAGGCATTGTTTCTGAATGTAAAGAAAGGATCCTGCAGCTTCTTGGTGGAGAGAGGAGTCGAGGGTGCTGACATCAGGAACGTACAAGGCGGTCGCTGACCGCTGTTGGGAAGTCTTAGGCATGGTATGAAATTGGAACCGGACAAAGAAAAGAGACTCATGGATGGGGTGTCCAGCGTCCAAGGGCGATTTGACAGGGCACCATCCTCCAGAGATTCCTCTGAGCCATCGTATCTGCTCCCGCAAGCTGGTCGACACCTCCTGCTTTGGAGAGGAACTGGGGAATTCCCTCCTGCTCACCAGCTCCCACTGAATGGCTCTGCCACCATCTGAGCTCCTGTTAGCATCCACTGATTATTTTCTGGTTTTAGCCTCGCCTGGCCCTTTGGACTTGAAGCTTCCACAGGACTCCATTAGCAATTCAGATCAGCTTCCTGCTTGGTTCACTAGGCCATTCCCTCCCCACCTTCCCCCCACCCTGTGCCCTAGCAAGGATTCCTGCTTTTCGCTGGCATATGAGTAGGATATGGATAGAGGTCCAGGGTAGAGTCAGAACAGAGTAGAGCCACCCCTGGCTCGGCTGGCGCCTCTTTTCCTACTGTCTCATTTCTGGGGGCTCCTCTCCCGACCCCCCTTGTATAGCAGTAATTGTCTCTAGTCCAATGGCTTATGGTCTATCCCATTCTTTATTATTTTTCAGCTTCTTGATCAGAACTATAGGCTTTCCATGGATGGCCTGTTAAAATATATCTTTTGATTAAAATTACACAACTCATCACCAAATATGCCAAGCCACGACAATACATAAAGGGTAAAACTTAGGCACATAGCTCATAAATTCTTAACTGCTATGACTTCCATTCTTCCCCTTTGAGAGTTGAAGATTGAAGACTTTATAAAACTGGAAGCACTTCACATGCTCAGCAGTGGGCGCTGGGTGAGGAAACGGCACTGTCCTGCTAATTCTGTTTGCAAAGGACCCGAGTGACTCCAGGACACATTATGGGGTGGGTGTGGGTGTGGTGGCTGCAAAGGCAGCTCTGGGAGCCCAATAATGCTGTGCCCAGCAGCCTCTGCTGGGGCACCGGCTCCTAGAGAGCTGGGCACCGTCTCTACCTCCACTCCAAGTCCTGCTGGGTGGGGCACAGAAGCCAGTGCAGGGGGCTTCATTGTGTGACTCGTCAGGTGGCAGGAAATTGACCTGGGTTATAGGGACTCCCAAGTGGAGGAAGGGCTGCCACCTCCAGCCAGAGGTTCTAGGTCGAAAAAGCCTAAGTGTGGTGGTGAGGAAGGGGCATAGTGGGGGCTGTCTGATCAGGGTGTAGTTGCTGCAGGGAGTTCTAGGAATGGTAAATGACTCAGGCCACCATGTTGGATGGTCCTCTTTACACTGTCCCGCCCATCTTGATGTTTAAAGTGAGCTTTTTCCCTTTGTTTATTTGTTTGTTTTGGTACTGAGTATGAACCCAGGGCTGCTCTACCACTGAATTACACAGTCCTAGCCCTTTTTATTTTTTATTATTTTGAAATGTTCTCTGTAAATTGCTTAGGGCCTTGCTATGTTGCTCAGGTTGGGTTCGAACCTGCAATCCTCCTGCCTCACCTCCCCCATGCCTTCGAGATCACAGGTGTACGCTACCTGCCTGGCTAAAGTGAGATTCTCACTTCAGCGCAGGACACAGACTCTTGCCCTGCCTACAACTCTGAGGTCTGATTTCATTGCTGTCTGTCTGACTCTCATTGTATCCTGGCCGCAGTACACACACATTCCAGCCCACAAGCTTGGGGAGCTGACGCTGGGGCTCAGGGTGGGTGCTGGCACTGCTGTGAGGACCGTGGGAGCAGGCTCTTGTCCTCTGGGCTGACTAAATCTGGATGTTAGATAAGCAACAACACCTTTTTTAGTTTTAAAAAAAAATTTTCTTTCCTTATTTACTCTATCTGGCAACCTAAGCTGGGTCCCCAAATTATCACAAGAAAAGCTTGGGTTAGGATTTACCACTTCCCTGAAGAGAGGGAGATGGGGGCAAGAGAGAGAAAGACAGATCAGAAACAGATATGGAGAGAGGGAGACAGAAAGACAGGGAGAGATCAGAAACAGAGACATAGAGACAGAGATAGTTAGAGACAATGAGGCACAGAGAGACAGGGCTACATGGTGGAGGACTTCTTTTTTTTTTTCCTAAGAGAGAAGGACAGAGAGAGAGAGAGAGAGAGAGAGAGAATCAATTTTTGTTGAGTTTTTCACGTGGCTTTCCTTGCTCTGACACTCAGCTCTGTACGTGGGTACTGGGGTTCGAACCTGTGTACTTGCGCATGCTGGGCAAGCGCTGTAACCACCAAGCCACCGCTCCAGCCCAGATGGAGGACTTCTTAATGCAGCTCTCGCCTGAGCAAAAAGCCCCTCCAGTACTGCCTTTCTCCTGCCATGAGGCTTTCTCTGCCACCTGCTTTCCATCTCTCCCATATTTCCCCCTCTCCTCTTTGACTGAAATTTGCATGTAATGAGCCTCATCCCAGCTCCCTGGCACTGGGCGGTTCCAGGGACGCTCCAGCAGTCCCTGACAGAACCCTGCAGAGCGCTCCATCCCGAGAGCGCTGGCAGAGCCCGACGGTTTCTAAACAACATCTGAACACAATTTTGGAAGCTGGTTTCATTACATCCTAACTTCTCTCTTTTTTTGTTTTTGGGGAAAGGGTCCAATGACATTTATCTTGTATCAAATAGGAGCTGATTTTCCCCTCAGCTTTTATTCTTGGGGGACCTGGCATGGAGAGAAATTTCCAGAATTTGTAGAATAGTCATGATTCTCGGTTTGCTGGTGCCCACACTTGCTAAGGGTGAAGGCAATGGCCCTCTTTGTGGTGGTCCGCATGGTTACAGCGGAAGATTTTATTTACTAAGTTGTATTTATTAATAAACAGCGAAAAAAATTTAAGTTATTACTTGAAAATACACATAAGGCAAACAGTACGTTCTCTAGCCGCAGCTCACCAGCTGTCTCAGGGAGTGGATTCCATTGTGAACCAGGAAAAGATGCTCTATCGTAAGTGATGTGAATGGTGGCATATGTTGTAGGTGTGTGGGTGGCACCATTAGACTTCAGGAAATAGAGGCAAGACAGACTCCCCCACTGCCCACCAGGGTTCTGGAGCAGAGCCAGGCTTGGGTTGGGAACTCTCAGTCACTCTGGAAGGGAGGCATTCTTGGGAAGAAAGACTGAAGAGCCCAAATTATTTGAGGGGTGGAAGACTTGAAACTTTCACCAAGAAGCACCCTCTTCAGATACAACCCAGTGATTGTGTCCTAAAGTTTGACATCCAACTGCCTGACTTCAAATCTCAGATCTACCACTCATGGGTCATGCAACGCTGACCTCAGTGCCTCTGTGAAGTGGGGACTGATTTTCCTTAACAGCTTGAACAGGGATGCAAAGAATGCAAGGTCCAACTCTAACAGAGACAGCATCGTATTTCCATTTCTGTCTGGTGTCAACTTCATAATATCAAATTATAAGGCTGCCAACCAGTCGCAGAGCTGGAGAGAGGGCAGGTGTCCCTCTCTTCTTTAAGTCTTCACAGAAGATAACTTCCTTCCAAGAAGGTTCCTTTAAGACTCTCCCTGACTCCAGTTCCGATTTAGGTCATGTGACCATATCTGAACCAATCACAGCCCAGGGGATGAGATTATGTTGATCAGATCATACTCAAGATAATAATCCCTTCTCAAAAACTAGAGGTGGAGTTAGCTCTGAAGAATGTGCCTGATCAAAGACCGGGAGACTCCCAGGGAAATCCAAAGGATCCAGGAAGGCAGTACCTGCCAAGTGCCAGGTACACGGTGAGAGCGCATTGGTGTCCCAATGGAATTTGCTTAACCAGAAGTCTTGCAAAAATGTTTATTATCCTGAAAGTATTATGTCCACACCCCTCCATTGCCATCATCCTAGACACTATCATTAACCAAGTACTGGTACCATCTCAAACCTCTCTAATCCTTGGAACAACTCAAAAACAGTACATCAGAAGGTGCCTACCCCAAATGCATTCTCCACAGTGTTCCTTACTATATATACAGAACCCCAAGATTTTATTTAACATTTTAACGCACTAAGTTTTTAAAAATCTGCATTGAAACAAACAAACAAATCCATTCCTACTTTTAGTTGTGAGTATCTAAAACTAAGAAACCACAGAAAATAGAAATAAAATGTCTTATGGAAAGAGATAAACAAAAGTTGTGCACTACCAGCCTCTTGGTCATATGACACACTTTTGCGAATGAGATGAGAGGAAAACTTCCAGAAACTTCTGGGCAATTTGTGCCTTCCAGAGATGGGCTCTATCTACTCCTCTTTGATGCTTCTTCTCTCTTTTTCCCACCTGTAATGTAGACAAGAAGCTGTGAAAGCTTCATGTCATGACCATGAAGATGGAAGTCACCCATTAAAAAGAATGAGGCAAGGACTGGAGAGGTGGCTCAGTGGTAGAGCACTTGCCTGGCATGTGCACGGTCCCAGGTTTGATCCCTAGCATTGCATACACAAATAAATAAAGGAAAAACAAAAATCAGATTAAAAAAATAAAAGGAGGGCTGAAGCGGTGGCCCAGAGGTTTCAGCACTTGCCTGGCAAGCACGAGGACCTGGGTTCAAACCCCAGCACCACATAGACAACTAAGTGTTGGAGCAAAGAAGGCCATGTGAAAAACTCAATAAAGTTGTTTCTCCCTTTCTCTGTCTCTCTCTCTCACTGTCCCTCTCTCTTTAAAAAAAAAAAATAAATAAAAGGATGGGGCAAACAGGAATTTGGAACATTGAGGATATGATATGGTGGAACATGGCTACCTTTTGCAGCTTTGTTGAGCGGGTGGGACTCGAACCTGTGCTTAAGGTACTGAGGTTGGGTTTCTGCTACATACAACTGAGTACAATGCCTTACAGGGGAGTGCTAGGCAATGTGACCCCTTGGTAAATGGGGAAATTGAGGCCTAGCGAGGTGGAATGTTTACCTGTAGTCTGAAATTCAAATTTGGCTCCCAGGCCAAATGTTGCTGACTTAAAAAGGGCAGAAAATGTGGCACATGCAGCAACACAGGAGAACCTTGAGGATGGGATGCCACCTGCATGAGCTCTGTGGAGCTGACAGATTCACGGAGACAGAGTGGCATAGTGGGTGCCAGGGTCCACGGGAAAGGAATGGGGTCTGAGTTTCAGTTTGGGAGGGCAAACAGTTCCAGAGGTGCATGGTGGTGATGGCTGCACAACAAGGTGGCTTAATGCCGCTGAATTGCACTTCTAACACGGGGTAAGATGGGGAGCTGGGACTAGTTCAGTGGTAGGGCATGGGCCAAGCGTGTGCAAGGTTGTGGGTTCAATCCCCAGCACCGCACACACACAATCATTTATCAGTGCTTAAGATGGTAACATTTATGTTATGTAGATTTTACCAAACTGAACTGTGTACCTGCAAATAGCTAAAATTGGGGCTGGAACGGTGGCTTGATGGTTACCATGTTTGCCTGGAGCATGTGCAAGTGTACGGGTTCAAACCCAGCACCACATACACAACGGAGTCTCCGAGCAACAAAGGCCACACGAAAAACTAAACAAAATTGATTCTCTCTTTCTCTTCTCTCTCTCTCTCTCACTGTCCCTCTCTCTTCAACAATGTGGCTGGTTGTAAGATTAACACCAATAAATCATTAGTTTTCCTATACTCCAGCAACAAGGCCACTGAAGAAGAAATCAGGAAATCTGTCCCTTTCACCATCTCCTCCATGAAAATAAAATACTTGGGCATAAATCTCACAAAGGATGTCAAGGAGCTATACAACGAAAATTATCGAACTTTAAAAGAAGAAATTATAGAAGATCTGAGTAGATGGAAAAACATTCCTTATTCATGGTTAGGAAGAGTCAATATCATCAAAATGGCCATTTTATCCAAAGCCCTATACAGATTTCATGCAATCCCTATCAAGATACCAATGTCATTCTTCATGGATATTGAAAAAGCAACACTCAAATTTGTATGGAATAACAGAAGACCCAGAATAGCCAAAACATTACTCAGCAAGAAGAAGGAATCAGGGGGCATCTCAATTCCTGACCTGTAATTATACTACAAGGCTATAGTAACAAAAACAGCATGGTATTGGTATCAAAACCGAATGGAAGACCAGTGAAATAGAATAGAGGATTCTGAGATGAACCCTTCTGCCTTTAACTATCTGATATTTGATAAAGGGGGCAAAAGCATAGTTTGGAAGAAAGATAGCCTGTTCAACAAGTGGTGTTGGACAAATTGGACAGCCATGTGTAGACAACTGAAATTGAATCCTTACCTTTCACCCTGCACAAAAATTAAATCAAAATGGATCAAGGTTCTGGATATTAAACCAGCAAGTCTACAATTGCTTGAAAAAGAAGTAGGATCGACATTACATGACATAGGGGTCGGCACTGCTTTCCTTAACAGGACTCCCATGGCGCAAGCAGTAAAATTAAGAATAAATGAACAGGATGCAATTAAACAAAAAGCTTTTGCACAGCTAAAGACTTAGTCAAGAGTCTCAAGAGAGAACCTACAGAATGGGAGAAAATTTTTGCTTGCTACATCTCAGACAGAGGGCTAATATCCAGAATATACAAAGAACTCAAAAAACTAAATACCAAAACCACAAATAATCCAATTAATAAATGGGTATGGAACTAAAAAGAAGCTTCTCAATGGAGGAAGTCCCAGAAGCCCATAAACATATGAGAAAATGCTCTACATCATTAGCAATAAGAGAAATGCAAATCAAAACTTCACTGAGATTCCACCTCACTCTGGTCAGAG
Organism: Aplodontia rufa; assembly: GCA_004027875.1. NCBI lineage: Eukaryota > Metazoa > Chordata > Mammalia > Rodentia > Aplodontiidae > Aplodontia > Aplodontia rufa. Next base: position 58,544 of record PVKS010008353.1, on the reverse strand, counting down.
AGGCAAAAATGAAGAATATGAACAATAACAGATGCTGGAGGGGCTGTGGGAAGAGAGGAACACTATCACATTGCTGGTGGGACTGCAAACTGGTACAGCCACTCTGGAAAGCAGTGTGGAGACGCCTCAAAAAATTAGGAATGGAACCACCTTATGACCCAGCTATCCCACTCCTGGGTATCTTCCCAAAAGAGGTAGAATTGGCTTACTATAGAGATACAGCTTCAGCAATGTTTATAGCAGCTCAATTTACTATAGCTAAATTATGGAACCAACCCAGATGCCCCTAACTTGATGAGTGGATTCAAAAACTCTAGTACATATACACAATGGAATACTACTCGGCTGTTAGAGAAAACTATATTATGGCATTTGCAGCCAAATGGATGGAGATGGAAAAAATTTTGCTAAGTGAAGTATCCCAAACTCAGAGACTCAAGGGCCGAATGTTTTTTCTCAATTGTGGAAGCTAGAATACAAGCGGAAACAGTATGCTAGATGGCTAACCTAACAATAACCTCAACATGTATGAATTTTTACACTATCAAGGAGAACCTTGCCTAGGTTCCTGGGGGACATAGGGAGGGGGACAGGGAGGGGGGAAGGGAATAGGAAGGACATCAAGGAGATCAGAGGGAGGCAGTATGGGGGAATCTAATCTGAGGGGAACCTCAGACTTCCAGGACAAGTACAATTAACTTGGGGCTTAAGTAGAGTGAAACATGGAACCATGGTGAACCCAAGGGGGAGAAACCATGGTCTGGTACCAGTCTTGGCTTGTTCTGTCATTACACTTTTCTTCTTGATTGTTTGACGATGAACCCCTCCTAATTGTAAGACCATATTTATTGAAAAAAAAAAAAAGCTAAAATTGGGGCTGGAAAAAAAAGTAAAAAAGAAAAAAAAAGGAAAAAAAATTGGGACTGGAGCCGTGGCTTGGTGGTTACAGCACTTGCCTGGTGCATGCCCAAGTACACGGGTTCGAACCCCAGCACCATGTACACAACTAAGTGTCAGAGAAAGGAAAGTCACATGAAAAACTAAATAAAAATTGATTCTGTCTTTCTCTCACTGTCCCTCTGTCCTTAAAAAAATAGCTAAAATTATGATTGTGTTATGTATACTTTACCGTAATGAAAAAGTGGGAAACTTCTGTAATCCCAGCTGCTCCAGAGGCTGAGGCAAGAGGATCACAAGTTCAAAGCCAGCCTCAGCAACTTAGCAAGGCCCTGAGAAACTTAACAAAACCCTGTCTTAAAAATTAAAAAAGAAATAATAAAAAAGGTCTGGGGAGGTGACTCAGTGGTTAAGCACCCTTGGGTCCAGTCCCTGGTTTAAAAAAATAAAAAGGGAAAATATTACCAAAAATACATTTTTTTCTTTTTAAAGAGAGAAGGACAACGAGAGAGAGACAGAGAGAATCAATTTTCATTGAGTTTTTTACATGGCTTTCGTTGCTCTGACACTTAGTTGTGTATATGGGTGCTGGGGTTTGAACCTGTGTACTCACGCATGCCAGGCAAGTGCCGTAACTGCCGAGCCACTGCTCCAGCCCCCGCCCCCACAAAAAACACAAAAATTTTAAAACCCAATGCTCCTTCCAGTACCTGCCTCAGAAAGGGCAAGAGTGAGCATTTTGCGCTTCATCTTGCAAAGGACTGGAACTCTCCTTCCTGCCCCTGCTCTCTCAGCCCAGGGTCTCTGGCTTGGGCGGGGCAGAAGCAAAGGTTTCTGGTGTAGGACCCGCACTGCTCTGTCTGAGCGAGGAGTGGGGAGAGGCACTGTCCTGCACTTGCAGGACTGGAGGAAAAGGTCATGTTGCTTGTATTGCAGGAGTCAGAACAATAAGGGTGCAAGTTGGAACCTTTGCCTTGGGGACCGGTGGCAACCACCGGACGAGAGAGTCAGGAGGAAACGTTCTCCATCCTGGACGAGCTGTTTCCAAGGTGCATACATTAACATTCAAGACTTCCCTAAAATATTCGCAGGGTCACCAGGGTCCTGATTTTGGGAGGCGCTCTCCCTTTCCCTAAGTGAAAATGTCACTGCTCTGCTTCCTGGTCACAGCGCACAGCTCCCGTCTCCTCCGCCCAGCATCGCCAAGCATCCTAATCAGACTGAAGGCTTTGCACATTTTCCCTTCTCAGCTTTTAGTCCTCCTTCTGTTGATGTCTCAGAGTGGGGAGGGAAGCGTTGAAGCTGGGAGTCATTTAGTCCCCTCTTGGAGAGGGGAAGTACTTACAGAAGGGTAAACAAGGACAATTTCCCTCTCTAGCTATTTAAGGCAACTCTCTCTAGCACGAGGATTTTTATGACCAGTGGTTTCATTCCAGGTCATCCCTAAGATCCCCTGGGGGAAATTGACAAATGCTGATTCCTAGGCTACACCTATGACCAATTAAATGACAACTTCTGGAGACAAAGCCCAGGTGCTATTTTTAAGGTTCCCCAGGTGCTTCCAATGTGCAGCCAAATATGTAAACCAGTGTTTGGAGTCCTCACCCCTCAACCTGTGGTCCACAGACCTGCAGCCTCAATGTCACCTCGGCATCTCAAGCCCTCCCTAACCTGCTGAATCACAGGATCATCTGAATTGGAACTGCACCTCAACAGGACTTTGTGGACCATGTGCACATTAGAGTTTGGGAAGCACAGGATTAGGTTACCAGCAGAAGGAATATTCATTAAGGCTGATAATTCCGATTCATTACCCTCAACTCTTGTCAACTTCTCTCCGACTCCTCCCACCTTTGGGGAAACATGGACCAGTGACATGGCCACCACAGGGGTGGCATGGTGCTCCAAAGTCACCTCTGATGTCCACACCATTACACGACACAGAAGGGGGAGGGTATACAGAGCTCAACAACATCTCTGCTACCAAATGCAGTGGGTCGGGCCAGCTGATGCCATGACAAAAATGACGAATAATCAGAGTTACGTTATTGAGAGCCTGCTGTGTGTCACACACTTGGCAGAGAGTGCCTCATTCACTCCTTTACTTAAGCATCAATATGATTGTCTCCGACTTAAAGAGGAGGCAGCAGAGATGCAGAACGAAGGCGCTGGTTCCTGCGCAGGTGGTAAGGGGCTTCTTCCCCTTTGCCCCATCGAACTTAGAAGCCTCATGATAGGGTGGTCAAAAATGAAGACAGGAAGGGGAAATAGCAGAGGAAGTGAGAGGAAGGAGGAAGAAGAAGGGGAGTAGGGAGCCGTGAGCCAGCTGCTTGAGAGATGGCGACAGAAGCCTAGCATCTTCCCGGGGTTTCCTGGCCCATCTGCGAGGTGGCTGGGCCTCCAGGTATGGTGTCTTTTTTCTCCATCTCTCAGCTCTGCTGTCCTTTGCGAGGACTTCTGTCCTTGCAAGCCTTTGCCACTGGTAGCACAGCTGCCTGCCGACATGGCCAGGCTGGTGCCTGTGTGCCTAGCAACCTAGGGCACCAACTTCCAGCCACCCTGCTGAAGCCTTCCAGTTGACAGTGGATGGCAGCCCGGGTCACCTACTTCTCCCTGAGGTTGGAGGTTAGAAAACACGAGCTCGAGAGAGCTGGATGGGCATTTCCCCAAGGGAAATTGGGGTGCTGTTACCAAACATGGGGGTCAAGGGGCTAGGGATGGAGTTCGGTGGAAGGGACAGGGATGCAGGGGGACCCGAATGATTGGTGGAACCAGACATTCCAAGCTCATCCTCCAGTTTAACTTTCCCTCCTCCTCTCTGGCTTCTGGCCCAAGGTTAATTTCTGTGGACCACATGCAGAATTCCTTTCTTTTCTTTCGTTTCTCTCTCTCTCTCTCTCTCTCTCTCTATTTCTTTTGGTACCAAGGGCTGAACCTAGGGGCACTTAGCCACTAAGCCACATCCTCAGCTCTTCTTATTTATTTATTTATTTTTTCAAAGCTGAGGACCGAACTCAACTCTGGCCCTTGCGCATGCCAGGCAAGCGCTCTGTCCCTGAGCTAAATCCCCAACCCCCTTATATTTTCTTTTGAGACAGGGCCTTACTAAGTTGCTGAGACCAGCCTTGTGCGATTCTCCTGTCTCTATCGCCCAAGCTGCTGGCATTACAGGTGAGTGCCACTGCACCCGGCTGCAAGAACTTTTTGCTTAATCCAATACCATAAAGATTTTCTTCTATGACTCCTTTGAGAAGTTTTATCATTGCACTTCTTACATGTAGGCTTATGATCCATTTCGAGATTTTTTTTTTGTGTGTGTGGTGCTGGGGATTGAACCCAGGGCTAAGCAAATGCTCTATCACAGAGCTGTATCAGCAGCCCTTTGAGCTAATTTTAATTTAGGCTCATTGTTTTGGTATACAAACACCGAATTTTTAAAACACCACTTTTTTAAAGACTGTCCTGCCTCTTCCCATCGAATCATCTTGGCCTCTATCAAAAATCAGGAGATTGTACACATGAAAGTTTATTCATGGACTCTCCCTTCTGTTCCGTGTCAGTATACCTATTCTGTGTTCTTTTTTTCTTTTGCAGTAAGGGGGACTGAACCCAGGGCATTGCACATGCTAGGAAAGTGTTCTACCACTGAGCTACTGAGCTACCCCTCAAGCCCTCCATATGCCTGCTCCTATTCTAATCCTACATGGTCTCCTTTACTGTAGCTGTATAGTAAGTTTTGCAATTGGGTAGCATAGCCCTCCAACTTTGTTTTCCTTTCTCAAAATTTTTTTTTGGCAATTGGATGGTTTTTGCATTCCCATGTTCATCTTAGGACTAGCTTGCTAGTTTCTTTGAAAAGGCCAGCTGGGATTTCAATAGAGATTGCGCTGAATCTAAGATCCATTTGGGGAGATTGACATCTTAATACTACTAAATCTTCCCACCCATTAATATGGACTATTGCATTGTTTATTTACATTTTCTTCCACTTGTTTCAGTCATGTTTCATCATTCTCAGTGAAGAACCACTATACCCGCTTCTTATTAAATTCATTCCAGACTGTTTTATTCTTTTGGATGCTATTGTGAATGCATTTTTTAAAAATCATTCTCAAATTGTTCATCACTAGTATAGAAATTTCAATTGATTTCTTTTAAAATTGATCTTACATCCTGAAAACTTACTAAATTTATTAGTTCTAGGAGGATGCGTGTATGGGTGTGTGTGTGTTTCTCAGGATTTTCTACATATGAGATGATACCATCTGTGAATAAAAACAGTCTTGCTTCTTCCCTTCCCATCTGGATGTCTTTTTTTCTCTGAGCTTTTCTGGCTAGAATCCCCCCCCACCACACACACACACACTGCTGAGTGGCTATGGGAGCGTGGATCTTCTCGGCTTCATTTCCCAGCTCCCTGTCTTTTTCCAAGGAGTCTAATGTTAGCTGTGGGTTCTGTACCGCACTTCCTCAGGTGGAAGACGCCCTCACACATTCCTAGTTTGGGGACGGGATTTTCATGAATGGGTGCTGGATTTTATCAATTGTCTTTTGTGTGTCTATTGAGAGGATTCGCCATCTGAGTGAGCCATCTGTTTCCTGCTAGGATCCTGACTGATGAAAAGGCTTACTGCAAAATAGAAGGTCTGTAGTGGAGTTGGGCTCCTTAGTCCTACTCCATGAACGATCACACTGACTTGGTGCCATTTGGTTTTTAAGATTTGGTTTTAAGATATGACCTCAAAGAATTTGATACTCTTTCCTTCAAAAGTGGAGTCTAATTCTCTTTCTTCTGCGTGTGGACTGGACTTAGTGACTTACTTCTTTAAAAAAAAAAAAAAAGATAAAGAGGGGGGCTGGAGTGGTGGCTCAGCAGTTTCGGTGCTTGCCTGGTAAGCGCAGATACCCCAGTTTGAACCCCAGCACCATGTATACAACAAAGAGTGAGAGCAACGAAAGCCACATGAAAAACTGAATAAAAATTGTTTCTGTCTGTCTTTCTCCTCTCTCTCACTGTCCCTCAATCTTTAAAAAAAAAATAAAAAGATAAAGAGAGGTCTGGAGTGGTTTCTCAGTGGTTAGAGTGCTTGCCTGGCATTCACAAGGACCCAGTTCAAACCCCAGCACCACATACACAGCTAAGTGTCAGGGAAACAAAAGCCAGATGAAAAAAATAAAGAAAATTGATTCTCTCTTTCTCATTCTCTCTTTAGAAAACAAATAAATAAAATAGAGTCAATTTTGGGGGTCCTCACGCACACAAAGCAATCTCTCTACGACTGAGCCACCTCTCCAGCCCCAGTGACTCACTTCTAATGAATAAAATATGGCAGAAATTATGGTAGGTAGTTCCTGAGAAAAGACAGTGGGATTGGTGGCTTCTGCCTGGTTTTTCTCTAGAATCACTCACCCTGGGGGAAACCCATGGATGTCTACCATGTTGTAAGATATCCAAGCAGCTCTACAGAAATGTCCACAGGGTGAGCCTTCCAAGAAAGAGTCACTTGGAAGGGTGTCCTCAGGCCTTCTGATCACAGCCCCAGCCAATATTGGAGCCCATGAGACACCAGGAGCCAGAACCTGCTAGGTAAGCTGAATTCTAGTCCCCAGAAAGGGCAAGACTATAATAAGTGATTGTTGTGCTAAGCCACCATGGATTGGAGCCATTTGCTATGAGGCAATTGCAAATGCAAGGGACACTGCCACTTTCTCCCTGAAATCACTAAACTCTAAAAATGATGATAGTTATGAAGGAACCAGGATTCCTGGACCTGGGGGCTCTTTTAGAGATTAGATCCCATAAAGATGGGAACTTTCCCTAGGTATAAGTCCCTGGTGCGCATAGTATGTGGAATATCATGTAGTCAATGAATATAGCACAGAAGGATGATGTGGCCAGGGGTATCATGTGGTGTCCAGCTCACGTTCAATGTCACCTTGTCAAAGTGACACTGAGTGTCACTTTGTCAAGATCCTTCCTTCTTTTCCAACATGATAATCCGTGTTCTTCTGGAAAGGGCTCCAGGGTCATGCTCTCCCAGGACTCACATGCTGATGAAGTCCCTGATGGGGACACACATTCCTCTTCTATCAGCTGCTCTTCCTAGAATGCCAGCCCGGAGGGACTGGCACACTCTGCATTTTGATCACAGGGGGCGGGTGATTTGCTTCCTAATTAGAGCTCCCTGCCCAGCCCTTCAGCTGGAACTTTCACCCAGGAGGAAAGATCTGAAGCCGTGGTGCCGAAGGTTAAAGAAGCATTTACACAGCAAGTGAGGTCTTGCTTACCAATTGGAAACAAAGAAGAAGAAAGAAATGCATGCCTCGGGCTGCCGTCCTGTATGGTATCATCTGCAAAGTAGGATGTAAATTTCTGTTTTCTGAAAAGAGGGCAGGTTGCTGCTGATAAGCAGGAGGTCACCACCCAACTCCATTTGCATGCAAATCAAATCCTGGCCCATCTTCCTCCAAGTGGAAGGAAGAGTTGGTCTATTCCAAGAAGAAACAAACTTTCCTCTAGGCACCTTGTGTATTTGTCAGAACTTTTTGGATGTGAGTGACAGAAACCCAATTCCTACTCTCTGTAGTTTAAATGAAAATTTTCTTATTTATTTAATCAAACCACAAAAGTGGACAAGACTTTAGGTAAATAAAAGGATGCAAATGCCATCTTCTACTTCTTCTTTCCAAACCAGGCTGAATCCGTCCACTGGGGGTGTAGCTCACTTGCCCTGGGTTCAATTCCCAGTGGGGCAGAAAGGTGGGGTAGGAAACAGTTTGCAAACAAGGCTAAATCCATGAATAAATTGAACACTGCCTCTGATCTCTTTATAAGGCAGGGCTCTGCCGGACCCTTCCCTATTGCCTCCAGCATGGGCATGGAGTGGCATGGAATGGAGCCTCCAGCCCTGGTTGAACCTTCAGATGATGTAGCCCCAGCTGAGCTCTTGACCCTGAGTGGGGACCATCCAGCTGAGCCAACCTCATATTTATTGTGTGTGCGATAATAAATGTATGTTGTTAGTTTACACTGCCAAGTTTGGGGCTAATTTGTTGTATAGCAATAGACAATGGTTACAGTAATTTCCTCCATTGTCGCCTCATGGCAATTATGCCATTTATAGTTAAATAATTCATTGAGGGAGTCATTGTTGAGATATGTCTGTTGCTGTCCCCATGTGGCCACAGGACTCTGACCTGTGCAAATGCTCATGAAACTGAATTTCCCATGTTGCATTAGCTGGTGGTGAGCCAAGTCTGTGCTGGGAGGCAGGGGTGTGCCAGGACATCGGACACCCGAGGTCCATCGTTGGGACATCCCTTCCTCTGAAAGACAGAATCATTTCCGCAACAGTCATGCAGTACACATTATTTGAATTCGGTAAAATATCTCCTGTACGCAGTAAGATTTGCACAGATCAAGCAAAAATATGACACTTCTCAGTTCTCTTTCTGTTCTGATGTTTTAAATGTTAAACAAATACAACTCTTAAGTGGTCACAGTGAAGAGCAGAATTGAAATAACTTGAATTCTGTTTCTTTGCCTTCACAATGACTGTGTAATCATTTATTTTGAATCCACTGTTTAAACACAGAAATACATTATGAACAGGGGTTGGAGGTATGAACTGCACCGCAAGGGAGCCCAATAATTCAGAACCTTGGCGAGCTTCCCCTTCGCATGAACATTTGCAGCTGAGCCCCTGAGTAAGGGCGGGGTGTGTGTGTGCACTGACTGTGTGCCTAAGCCTTCAGATCAACCTACACAAGAAATGCAAAGTGTATTTAGAGAAAAATCATACAATGTGCTAACCGGAAGCTACATCATTAAAGCTATGCTGTAATCTCAGTGATTGTGTAGAACACGGACCACTGGAAACTCTGAGAGAGAGGCAGGTGATATCACCAGCATTGTGTCGAATTGGTGGCACATGGTGAGAATAAAAAAGCACATGGACTTTTAGTTGGTTTGATTGCTGTTTTAAAATTCTCTACGGAAGAAGCATCCGTGATCGCTGGCCCCCACGTGGGATGGATCCCCAGTGAAAGCCCTACCGTGGGCGTTGTTCCAGCCCTGTGTCCAGCCACAGCTGTCTCTGTGGCTCACAGATGGAGCTCAGGCCCCGCATGGCAGAGGCCCTCCCTGAGCAGAGCCTGGGCTCGTGAAAAACACTTTGGATGTTGTCAGGTGATAGCGCCATTGCCTACACAGAGTCTTTAAAATGCATTTAAATATTTCAAATAGTCTCTAAATTTTTTAGAATTCATAAATTTGGAACAGTAACAAGATCATAAAAGAAAAAGCTCACTCCCAACCAATAGGAAGCCGAACTGACTTATTTATATGTTTATCACTTATTTCCATTTCCCACCTGGAGATTCCCTGGAGATTTGATTTCTCGTTTCCTGGAGAATCTAAAGACAGAGAGCAGAACTCGGTGTTAAATAATCTTTACTCTACACCTGTTCAAACTACCTGCAAGACACTAGTCATTTGTTCTCATGCACAAGCATCAATCCAGGGAACATGAAATTTTAACTATCAATAAATATTCCAACATCCGCACACATGGAGGATCTAATTCCAACATCAAAATGCAGATAGGCATGAATAGATATTTGGATTTATGACAAGAGGAGCCTCATCTGGAAGCCCCTCCCAGGAAGGTCTGGCAGGGTGGGTGTAAAATATTTGGGATGGTGTCTGCGTCCCTCTGCCCATTTCTACCAAGTTGGTCTTATAATCTTGCTTAATTAATAATAAACTTTGCAGGGTTTTTTTCCATTTGAATTTTGTTTGAAATGAGATGGCTGGATGCTTCTTATAAAAATGCTTTGAAAAATAAACCATGTCAGAAATGAGTGATTTATTATCACTCAGAATGCTGGCAGGGGAAATCTCGGAAGAGGAGAGAATTGATGATGCTTCCTGCGGGCACTTCTGTTACAGAGCCAGTCCAATTTGCTTTCTTCCTGGGCCCATCATGGGGCAGCTCTTAGGAGGCACTCCCCTCTCCTGTCTCCAGCTCCTTTCTTTCTTTCCATCTGGAAGGTTCCCAGGCCTCCCTCATGGTGCAGAGGCAGGTGGGGTGGAAAGAGAGCTGGGTCCTTGGGGCCCTCCATGGTGTCCACACCGCCTTCTCCAGGCTGCCAAAGTCCACAGCCAGGAAAATGGAGCTCTCAGGTTCTGGAAGACTTCAAATAGATTGCATCACAACACGAAATGTTTGTTGTTTGAGTTTGATGAGTTCCTAGGTCAATGTTATGGAACAGATTCTGCCCAAATCACAGAGTAGCTCTGTTCTCAACGATTTGTTCTGTTAGGGATGTGAGCCATTCCTTATCCGGCATTTAGCATGCACCTGAACTGTTCTCAGTCCTTAATGTGCATGGTCACACTTGATCGTCACAAGAGCATCCCTATTTCACAGAGAAGAAAGCCGAGGCACACAGCAAGCAGGAGGCCAAGCCGGGAAAGAAACCCAGTCGGATGTGAGCCTGCGCTCTTAACCTTTCAATGTATCACTTATCAACCCTTGCTGAACTCTATGCCAAGCCATGTGCTAAGACCCACTTAGATATTGGTTCTTTTACTCCCCATAGGATGAGGATCACTGTCCTCCTTCAACGAAGACACTGAGGGCCAGAGAGTGAAGTCAATTGTCTAAAAAAATGTCTTAGAGCCTGCATGTGGACCCAGGTCCTCCAAATCCATAGCTTGTTCTCCAAACACTTACACTGTGCCACCCTGCTTTATGGACAAACAGGGGACCTGGTGGTGAGGTCTCAGGAGATTCCCTTCAGAACCAGGCAAATTCTCCTGCTTCTGATGTTTTTCATCTGCTCTCTGCTCTGGCTTTTGTCCCTTTGCTGCATTTCAGTAGCTCCAACATGAGTCGAAGAACAACAATATGAAAACAGCCCCCCGCCCCTATCAAGTTGTTGGCAACGAGGAAGGAAAATTGGCCGATGTGAAGTGTGGGGCAGGACTGGGGACAGGGCTCTCAAGTCCCAAGGATGGGAGGGCAAAACGATCCAGCTCTTCTACAGTGCTACCTGGCAGTGTCCAGCTAAGTCAAAAACGTGCAAACCCATGACCCAGATGTGGCAGGTATCTGTGAACAGGTGAAGGTGCTTACAAAAGGGAGACGATGAAGACCACCTAAATGCCCATCAGCGGGGAGAGATGGACACAGGCACGTATTCAAACTGTAGACTGCTACCAGCAATTGAAATGAGCAAAATAAGCTGGGTACAGAGCAACACAGTAATCACCAAAAATGTCAAGCGGACATTTTTGAGCAAGTTCTTGGAACTTTAAAACAGCCCAAGCAATAATACTGCAAATTGTTCGTGTATGTGCCCATCAGAGGGTGAAGGGTCAGAAAGTGGCCTGAGGACACGTCCATCATTCAAGAGGGAGAAGGGAGGAAAGGGTCCTACAAGTGGGGCTGTAAGGGACCTAACCTGATCTGTCACTTTCATTCATTTTACATTTTGAAAACCCCAAAGGCATTTATATGTTTTGGGAAGTGGGAAACTTGGAATTCGTTCTGTTATTCTCTGAACTTTTCTGTGTTTTACATACCTCTAAGATATAACAGCCAATCACAAACTATATACTGAACTCATAGGTCCTCTTCTTCAAAGAGCAGAGAATTGCTTGGGAGGAGGTCTGGTGGCAGGAGATGGAAGCGATCTCTTTAAATGTGTGAATTTCTTGCCCACGCGCTTTCCCAGGCAGGCAGGGTTGAGTACAGAAAGAGCTGGCTGGTTCCACCGTTTCCATCAGGAGACCTTTTTAAAAAATCTGGACATTGTAGGCACTATCGATTAACATATCCATAGAGGAGCATGAATGCGGATGGGGATAAGAAGCTAGGCAATCAATAGATGCATTTCTTCTGTCCCTGACCTTAGATAATGCAGGTGCTGATTAAGGGGCTTGTCATTTATTTTTTAAAGCAATGTTAAATATTAATTATGACTCATATGGCTTGCCCGCCAGGACGGGTCGCGGTCCACTTCGCTCAGGGCTCTCCTGGGGCTCCCAAGGCATCTCACCACCCCCTCTACCACTTGGAAAGCAGGGCAGATTTAAATTAGAAATCCCCATGATTCTTGTTCTCTCCATCAGACTAACTGTGGACAGGACAATTATAGAAACAGAATTCATTGTTCCAACAGGCTGAGCTCATAATATTAGTGTGGATTTATAATTTTTTTTTCTTGGCCAGGAATTAAAAATAGCACCTTCTCCCCCCACCCTCGGTCCCCCACCTTCTCTTTCGCGTGCCAGATTTAGAATCGGAGGAAGCTTGATAGGTTACCTCCTAGTTAGTATTCCTCGGGCACCTCACAGTTGCAGCATGCTTGAGAATCATTTTATTTTAAATACGAGTTCTTTACCATATTCCCGCAAGGGAGTTAGTTCCAAGTTATAAGCTTAGTTAGAGCCTTGAGGCAAGGGACCCTCCCGAGGAGCCAGGAAGACTGATTCAGAGATTCCACCCACACTCCAGGGTCCTTGCCCCAAGCTCTGAGTGCTAAGTCGAGAGGAAATTAAGTCTTTCCCTTCTCTTTGCCTCTGCCCTGGATGGCTTCTCTGCCACCTTAGAATGAAGAACCAAAAATATTTAAATAAGGATCTTTTTTTTCTTGTTTTAACCAGAGAGGGACAGTGAGAGAGAGAGAGAGAGAGAGAGAATCAATTTTATTTAGTTTTTCATGAGGCTTTCATTTCTCCAACTCTCCATTGTGTATGTGGTGCTAGGGTTGGAACCCACGTCCCTGTGAGAGTGCACAGTGGCTTAACCAAGCTGCAGCCATGACAGGCTCCACTTTGACTTGTATTTGGAGTAGGCCTAAGTTCCAGTTTACTAAGAGCAAAGAACAAGATGAACTGACCCTTAGCAACAGCCAATCAGGAGCTGACAAGCCAATATCTAACATTTCAGGAACGTACCAAACTATATATGATAGAAGTCCGAGACAGGGGGTACAATGGCCAATAGAAATATATCATATAGGTTAGAAGATCAACCAATCATATATCCTGCTATGCTTGAATTTCCTGCTTCCCTATGAAACCCTATAAAAATCCCGCTGTTCTAGGGCTTGGGGCGTTCTCCCTAGATCTGCTGTGTCGGTGATGGAGGGAGCCCAGGCTCGAGTTTGCAATTAAATGACCCTCGTGTGTTTGCATCTGATTCGGCTCCTTGGTGGTCTTTGGGGACTCAAGATCTGGGCATAGCACTTGCACATGCCAGGCATGCACTGTAACCATGGAGCCACTGCTCCAGACCCTTAAACCAGGATCTTTAATGGAACCTGTTCTAATACACATGGAAACTGAGGCCCAGGGCAATGCTGAACTCAGGTACCCCAATCCCCTGCCTGGGGTTCTTCTCCACGTTGGGTTGAACAGTGCCCGTCCCCAATTCATATCCACCTGCAATCTCAGAATGTGACCCTATTTGGAAACAGGGTTGTAAATGTAATTAGTCAAAGCGAGGTCATTGTCACGGCCTCCTACTGAAGCTACTTTCTGCACAACAGCTCCTACCCCTGTGTTGGCTTCATTTTAGGAAGTTGTTTTCTAAACTTCCTCGTCTCAAACCATTAGTGTGCAAATGGGTCACCTGTGTACATATTCTGATGCTGCAGGTCTGGGGTGGCCTGAGACTCCACTTCTCCAGCAAGCTCCGAGGTGATGTCCAGGTGGCTGGTCCAGGGACTGCATTTTGAGTCACCTGGGTGGTCTTCACCTATTGACTTCTTGGCTTCCTTGTTCACCTCTACAAAACTGAACCGTTTGTGAACACTAAAGTGTATATTGATGGCACATGGTGACGTGAGCAGACCCTTTGGGCACAATAAGGTTAGGCTCTTTCCTTATATAGCTTCTCATTTCCTCTCACATTTGGGAGCCTTGGAACTTCATTCATTACATTGAGATGTGTGGAGAGAATTCATTCGTGATCCCTCAAACCCTCTGATAAAGGTTTGAACATAATAATCAAGTTACCACCGTAAACAATTATTTATAATTAGAGAAGATGTGAGCTGCCCCAAACCTCACTACTCTTGCAGCCTTTGTTTGGAACTGTTGCTAAATGAATATGTCAGTAACGATTCTCATCCTGCTTAGCTAATCAGTGCTATTTGCTTTATTCCTATAAGATCTTCATATAAATCTGTTCAATTTCGCTGATGTCATTCTTTTCCGCATGTGGCATTGCTACTGGGGTTCAGTGGAAATCTTTCAGGGGCTGGGGGAATGACGTTTGGAGCTCTGAAACAACTCGGAAATTATAAGAGGAAATAATTATTATGGCAGCAAAGAGTTATCATCCCAGTCCACGCTAATGCACTTAACTGTCAAACAAAGAGATCTTTAAGATGATGAAGCTCACACTGCTCTGGAGAAAAATGGGAAGGATGAATGTGGCTACCGTTTGTTCTCAGGACTTAACTCTCATAGAAGGGATCGCATTCCGGTTTGTAATCATTTACTAAGAAAGGGTGACGAAAAGGAGCTGGAGGTCAGGCAGCATTTGGGTTGCAGAGGCTCAAGGCACAGGTGAGAGAGGTGAACAGCAGCTCTCCACCTGGGCAGAATGTTTAATACCTGCAAGGTCGGTGAGCTGCAAGACATGATGAGTCTCACCCCAGAACTGATTTTGCTGGATCCTTACTATGTCCCCTGGGGCAGTTTGTGTTATATTTAGAGCTTGAGGGATCAGGCCCACTGATGATAAAATGTCTTCATAAGGTCACTCAACTCACGTGGCAGATTTTAACTTTCGCGTGTGCCTCTGATCCCCACCATGTTGAGAACACGGTGCTTACCAGCTTCCCATGTGTGGATTCAGGGTGCGTTTTTCTCACATGCAGGATCGACTCCCAAACTCAAAGGTGCACCCCAAGTTAGTCCCGGGGCTTCCTGGCTGGCCTCCGCTGACCACCACTCATCCAACACACACATTTCAGTCACCAAGCCTGAGCTGTCACATTCCTTACATCTCCAGACTTGGTCCCTTTCATTAACCCTGCCCACAAAAGCTACTAATTGCTTCTCTTCATGGAAAAGTGAGTAAGGCTTACATTCCCCCATCCACCTTCAACAACGGAACAGGGTCTTCCGAAGCTGTCGCCAGCCCTGCTTAACCCTGCTTAGCCACTCCCTTTGAATGCTGGGCAGAGTCCAAACTTCCCAGGAGGTCCATTAGGACCCCAGAGCCAGTGCACTGCTTACGTCCCATAGGAGGAAAGGCTGTGGTCTCCCTGCCTTAGCGCCTCCTTCTCCATCTTGTTCTTCTCTTGTGTGTGCCCGTGATGGACACCTACTCACCCTCTGTGATGCGCTTTGGCCTCCCTCCTCCCAGAAGCCCTTCTGCCTCTCTGCCTTGCAGTCAGGTGACAGAGGCTTGTGGGAGGGACTCCTCAACAACCTGCCAGGAAGCTTGTGCTCCGTCCACTGGACCAGGAAACTCATGATCCTGCTCCAATGGTTTTTTGGATGAAAGTTGCCTAGCAAGGGGTGTGACCAAGGGGACAGAGTCTCAGCAGAAGCGGTTCCTGAAGGGTTTTTCAGGCGAAGGCTGCTTGCCCATTGCACACACCAGCAGCTGGAGAACAAGGTCCTCACAGAGTGGCATCCATGTGGGACGTGGTGCCCAACAGAGCCCTCCTCCCTCAGACAACTTTCAACCTGCAAACAGCCATGAGTAAAATGTTCTTTTGTTTATTTTCTTTTGCTGTCTTTTTTATTCTTTGGCATTCATTTTATGTCTTTAGCATATTATTTCCCTATTCACTTTTATTACAGGGTACGTTAATTGCAATAAAGGGGGAAGGCTTTGCACGGAGTGTGTACACACATCCTCTAGTGGGCTCATTAAGTGTTAAATAATTAGGTTATTGGTGCTTTAAATGCACTGTGTTATGCAAAAAAAAAAATACTTGATGAGCTATTCTAAGGGTGTTGGAGAGGGTTTTAGTAATTTTTTTGGAAATTGCTGAGGGGTTCTGAATGAGCCAGGAATGCAGTTGTATATTCCTACTTGAAATAATTTGACAATCTCCCATTATCCCAAGCATTTCTCTATGACACATTTTAAGGGGTGGGCAAGGTCGGTCTGTCACTCAGCTGCAGAACTTTAATTCATTCTTTTAAACTGCCGTGCAGTATTTATAAACTGGATGTGCCAAAGTGTATCAATTACAGATGTGTTAAAACAAACTCAGACACTCTCCTGATGATGAAAATTTAGTTTGCTTCCATTTCTCCCCCTACAAACCATACTAACACATCCTTGAGTTGTTTTCGTTTCTTTCCCTCCGTATTCTAACAACACCCTCCGAGTCATTCATTTCCCCAATTACACACAGCAAGACAATATCCTCACCCGAGTTTTTCTAGCATCGTTGATTTTACTTGTGCGGGATAGATTTTCCACAGCGGGGCTGCTTGCTCAGAGGACATGCTTTTTATATTGTAATGGCCACTATAAGGTTAATATGTATAAAGCTCACAGCAATTCACAATCTAGGCCTGTGAGTGCCCGGTTTCACATAGTCTTGCCAGCACCCGGGTCATTGAGCTCTTAATCCTTCACTAATCCATGAAAAATGGTATCTCATGATTAACTTAATTTGCATTTCCTTGACTGCTTGTAAGACTGAGCAACTTTTCCTGCGATCCATAGGCAATTTTGATTTTCTTTTTTTTTTTTTTTTTGAAACTGTTTGGATCTATGTGGATTATTTTTCTCCCAGTCTCGGTCTTGTCACCCATAAAATGGGGAAATGGTAGTAGGTATCCCCTGTCTCCCAGGAGTTGTAAAGAAGAGCTTCCTGTGCACTTTGCAACAGAGAAATCACTGACTTGGCTACACATTGGATACCAAATGCGGGGTAACCGTGATCATTATGTGCATTCCATGCAGAGGGTGGTCTGGGGCAACCGAAGTTCAAGTCAAGGTGACAGAAAGACTACATCGTGGGCCGGCTGAAGTTGGGACCTAGAACAGGCAGTGTGAACTGTCAGGAGCTAAGGCCAGGAAACTGAAAGGAGAATCAATTTTATTTATTTATTTTTTTCATCTTGTTTTTGTTTCTCCGACACCTAGTTGTGTATGTGGTGCTGGGGTCTGAACCCGGGTTTTCGTGCGTGCCAGACAAGAGCTTTAACCACTGAGCCAACGGGGTTATGAGGAGCAACATTGTCAGGGTTGCATTTAGGGTCCACAAACATGGGTCTGATCCTGATCACTAACTGTGGGAATGGCATGGATGGAGCATCCGTATGTTCTAAAGACTTTCCTTAAACAGTGGTTCCATGCGATGGAAGCAATAGTTTATCTCCACCTCAATGCTCAGCGGGATTAAGCAAGCTGCCCAAGGTCACACAGCATGTAAGTAGCAGGGCAGAAAGGTCAACCAAGACTGTCTGTCCCCAGTGTCTGAGTGCTCCCATCTAAGAGATCGAACCAACCGGTTTCTGAGTGACTCTGTCTTCGGTCATGCATGAGGTTCAACTGTTGCCATTTCTAGATTTCTTTTCTGAAATTTTAAGACAAAAATTGGGAAACTCCCAAAGTCAATGCGCGGCCTTCTGGATTTCTGGATCAAGCAGGAGATGCATTTGTTACCGCACTAATTAGAGCAGAAATTAACCGAAATGCTGAGTTTTTAGCAGAGAGTGATTCGGCTGCAGGTGTCAGTAATTAGTGGAAAAATGAGTCATCTGATGTTTGTAGACACACAGCCTTCTCAACTTGCTATTCAGAAATAAACTTCGTGGGCATATTGTTCTGAATCATTCCTGCTAATGCATGTGTCTATCTTAATGTTGTAATTCAGTATAAATATTTTAAGTAAATCAATAACATTGTCCTCCAGTGGCAGAACAGAAATGAAATTTTCCATACAAAAATGAAATAAGGATAAAATATTTTTTAGTGAGATTGGCAGAAACCTGAAAAACAGCCATACAGAAATTATTGGTTTCTTGCTCTTTCTTTCTTTCTCTCCCGTTCTTTTGTTCAGTTTCTTGGGGTATAAATTATTCACCTCCAATATCCTGTCCTAAGAAGGACTGAGCCAGTAAAATAAACAGAATGCGGGTGAGTATCTGCAGGCTTTGGGCATGGCCTTAGAAATCCCTCTTAAACTAGACATCCACTTTTCAACCCAGTATTTCACTGCTCACCCACAGCCAATGTGAGTCCTGAGACCTAAGGAGTTAAAAAAAAGTCTTATGTAAAGATAAGGTAGCTGTGCCTTAAAAATAATCTATTATAGGGCTGGAGTGGTGAATCAGGGGTTACGGTGCTTGCCTGGCATGTGTGAGTATGTGAGTTCAAACCCCAGCACCACGTACACAACAATGTCTCGGAGCAACGAAAGTCACAGGAAAAACTAAATAAAAATTGTTTCTCTCTTTCTCTCTCTCTCTCTCACTGACCCTCTTTCTTTTTATAAAAAAAGAATCTATTCCTTTCAAACCAGTTTCCTATGGAAATAGGAGCATCTGTGTGTTCGTTAGATGGGGACAGGAGCCTGGGTGCTGTTTCCTTCATGAACAGCAGTTGTGTGTATGTATGCATATATTTGTGTGTGCGTGTATTTGTGTGTGTGTGTGTGTGTGTGTGTGTGTGTGTGTTAGAGTCAGTGCCTGTTTGGACTGTAACCCAACCAGCCACATCCCCACCATGGGAAAGTGAATTCCAGTGCCTACCTAGTGACCTGTGACATGTCTGGTCCTTCCTACCACCTGGCTGGGTTCTAAAACGTTTTGCTGTCCTGTCTCTGAGTCTTGGACCTGCTCATAAGCAGATCTTGGATGGACCAAGTGGGAGCTGGAGCTGACTCCTGCAGCCTGGGCAAGGTGTGGGTACCCTGTCTGCCCCTAGCCAGGCTGATGGCTCTTGTGCTCAGAAAGTGGCTTCTCAAGGGTGCAGGGGTCCATCAGATTCCCTTCAATAATTCAAAATCCTTAAAAATAACTAGTACAGGGGATTGGGACATATCAAGAAGGTTTAAATTAATGAATTCATGATTTTTTTTAAAAAAAGGAAAGGAAACCCTCTTTGACTACCTTTGGAGGATACTGGAGTAGCAGCTCATTATTTTGAAAGTTGGGTGATAGATGAGAACAATTTAAACATGTATCTTGCCCTTCCTATAGCACTGGGACCTCAGGCCAGGTGGCCAAGTGGTTGATGAGGGGAAGGTCCAGGAATGGAGAATTTCAATATTAGCATTTAGCATCCCCGCATGAACAAATGGATCCAAACAATGACCAACAGGTAGCCAACATCTCCCAAGAAGACATAAACCAAACTTTTTGTTTGGACATAATTCTATACGATGAGATATTCTTGCCAAACCCAAAAACCTGAATCTGATCAAGATTCTACATCCAACTACCAATTTAAAGCAATTGCAAAGGATAGAGGAACAGGTTAAATTATACCATGGAGATGCCATCTCCCAAATCCAGACTGCGGCAAACTCTGAAGGTCAAGTAGCCCGATTTCTTTATTAAATACATTGCCAAGAAAAGAGGGAGATGTAGGTTAAGGGAGATATAGCAGACAGATCAACCAATCGCAATGTCTGGATTGCATCTAGACTCCAACTCCAATTTTAAAATGATAAAGGAGAAATATCTTTGAGAAAACAAGGGAACTTTAAATATGAACTGGATATTTGATGGTAGTCAGGAACTATGAATAATTTTAGCTTGATAATGGAACTAGGCTTATGCTTTTGAAAGATGCCTACTGAAATATTTACAGATTAAGTGACAGAATACCTGGGATTTGCTTGGAAAGGATTCAGAACTCCTCTGGCATGGGCAGAGGAATAGATGAAATAGGACTGGACATAAATTGAAAATTGGTGATGCTGGTGAGAGTTACATGGGACCAGGCATGCTGTTCTCTCTGCCTTTGGAGATGTTTCAGATTTTCTACACAAATCTCTCTTTGGAAGGGGGTCATTGCTACCATGCAGGGCTCCCCCAGGGGGCAGTAGAGCACAGTAGTCAAACAATGGGTTTTGGCTTCTACAGACTTGAGTATGTGCGTCTATGGAATGGGTGGGTGAGAGAGATTTCCTGAGATAATATTGGTCTGGTGCAGGGATCAATAAGATTGCTACTGCCGTTCCTGGATTCTTTCTTTCCAAATAGTCCTGTGAAGCTCATCTGTTAGAGTTCATTAAAGGCTGAGAAAAGACGAGCCAAGCAGACCAGATCAGTCGGGTTTATATACCAGCCACAAGACTCCCCAGCACCCGGGGTCCCAGAGAAGGAGAAATTGGATTGAGCAGCAGCTGGGCCATCTTTTAGCAGTCAGGCCAGGGAGAGGGACTGGAGCAGTGGCTCAGCGGTTGCGAGCTTGCCTGGCATGTGTGAGGATTCAAGTTCAAATCCCAGCAGCACGTACACAATGAAGTGTGGGAGCAACGGAAGTCACACGAAAACCTAAATAAAATTGATTTTCTCTCTCTGACTGTCCCTTTTTCTTAAAAAAAAAAATAAGAAGAAGAACACAAACAGGCCAGGGGGTTGGCAAAGCCTGAGAGCTGGAAGAACTCTGATAAAATGGAACAGAAGAGGGGGAAATGACCTTGTTAATAAAATACCTCCTTTTCCTTTCTGCAAACATACATGTAGGCAGATGTGTCCAAGGCATTCCAACAGTCGGGGTAGAGAGAGGAGGGATTCCTGCAGTTCTGCACGATACTGGTGGAACTTCAGAGATTCCATATCTTCCAGAGCAGGGGTCAGCAAACTCTCCATAGATGACCAGAAAGTAACTAGTTCAGGTCTTGAGAGCCGCAAGTTCTCTGTCGCTACTGTTCATGTCCTTGTAGCTACTAAGAAAGTAGTCAAATAGGGCTGGAGCAGTGGCTCTGCGGTTATGGAGCTTGCCTGGCATGCGTGAGGATGTGGGTTCAAACCTCAGCACCATGTCCACCAGAGTGAGAGCCATGAAAGCCACATGAAAAACTAAATAAAAATTGATTCTGTCTTTCCCTCTCTCCTTCTTTCTCTAAAAATAAAAAAAGTAGACAAAGACAATATTGAAAGGAATGGGCGTGGCAGCGTTCCAATACAAATTTATTTACAAAAACAAGCAGACGGCTGAATTGACACCAGGGCCAAGGTTGGCCTGACCCCCAGTTCTGTTGCTGCCCTCTGCAGCTCTGCGCTGACGGGGTGTGTCCCTTCTGTGCCGATCCGCACCCCACCTGTGGTTACCCAGCATTTTCAATGAGGTAGTAGTAGGAGCAAGGGACTGATTTTTATTTTTTATTTAAAACACATTCATTTAGATTTTTAAAAGTCAGATGTTATTACAGTGCAATTCTAGAGAGCTTCGCCCTGCCATTGAAATAGTAAAGTGCAGCACCGAAAAGTGATCTAAGATCTGGCTCAATCCTTGGGATCAGGCCTTACCCTGCCCTGTGCGGTGACCCATGTGTTGGTGGGGGGAGCAGTGGGACAGAAAGCCAGGGTCTGAGCCTAAATGGGCTGCCCCTT
The DNA here is from genome assembly GCA_004027875.1 of Aplodontia rufa. Taxonomy (NCBI): domain Eukaryota; kingdom Metazoa; phylum Chordata; class Mammalia; order Rodentia; family Aplodontiidae; genus Aplodontia; species Aplodontia rufa. Next base: position 37,090 of record PVKS010008353.1, on the reverse strand, counting down.
TTAGGCAACACAGGGCTGCCCTGTGTTGTTGGCCATCGTTCAGCCTCTCCATTAGTACCGTGGGACCATCACCCCAACCTCCTGGCACATCCACCTGCTGGGCTGCCCAGAGGATCACACGAAACAATGTAAGCGAATGGCCTTTTGAAAACTTCAAAGCACCCTGGGAGTTTAAGGATGTTATGCATTAATTTCTCTAACCCAAGCTAGGAGTGCGGAATGTTGGGCATGAAAGTCGGGGAGGGAAGATCGTGATTCACAGCCCAGTGCAGGCGCTCACAGGTTCAATCTCTTTCAGTGAATTTCCTGGGGAGAACTCAGGGCCGTGTTCCAGCTAACAAATTTATCCCTTTGCTTTGACTCTGAACCAAATTCTGGGATGCCATCAAAGCCAGCCTCCTGAGAGCCTCCTGGGAACTGTCTGGCTCCTCTCTCTGAGCCCTCCCTGCTCCAGTTCTGTCTGCTCCCCCACTCCATGCAGCCCTGCCAGAGCCCTGCCTCACCTGCCTGTCCCCTATAGCTGAGCCTACCTGGAAGGGATCCTGCTTATCAAATCAGTGCCACTTTGTCCTGCTGAGGGAGGGAATTCCCACACCTTCCCTTGCTAGAGGATGTGGGGGAAGATGGGAAAAAACAAAGCAAAGAGCTGAAATGCTGTCCTGAATTCATTCCCCTTTGGAAAGGAGGCAGGAAATGAGGAGGTGAACCGGGAGAGACACAGATACCCCTTGACTAAAGGGGAGACACAGATACCCCTTGAATAAAGGGCGGCATTGAATCTCAGCAAGACCCTCAGGGTCCTCCCAAGCCCATGGTCAGGCCCAAGAAGCATCCTCAAGGATGGAATTCCGGGCAGGGGGCTTGTTAACTGCAAGCACCTCAACCTGCAGAAAGCCATCTGTACTGTTTATACTCTTTCAGATCCTGGCCAGAAATGCGCCTGTTTTAAAAAGGAAGGCTGCTCTGAATCCCACCATTCCAGTCTGCCCCACAATGTCACAAAGGAAGCAACCAGAACTCTGAAAGGGTCCACATGGGAGGCACAGTCACAGATCTTGGTCTAGGCGTGATTTTGCCACACCTTGAGAACCTAAGGCAAGGACCAGACCCAATCCATCAGACCGCAGGTTGAGCTTCCCCCATCCAAAAATCTGAAATCCAAAATGTCCCCAAATCTGAAACTTTCAAGTGCCCACATGACACCACCGGTAAAAAATTCTACCACACCTGGCTTCATGTGACAGGTCACCGTCAAAACGCAGGTGCACTAAAAATGTATACAATTACCTTCAGGCTATGTGTGTAAGGTATAGATGAAACATAAATGAATTTCTTGATTAGTCTTGAGTTGAATTCCTGAGCTAGCTCATTATCTGCATGCAAATATTCCAAAATAAAAAAAGTTGGAAAAATGAATTCTGGTCGGATGAGGAATCAACCTGTTTTTGATTTCTAAGAGGTGAATGAGAGGTAATTGAATTCTCCCTGGGGCAAAGGAATTTTATCCATGTACCTGATCGAAAAGGACTGGTAAGTTGGAGGGGTGGGGAGCCTCTTGGAAATATTGAGGGGTTTCTGGGTGAGGGCCAGCACAGACTTTTCCTTCTCTTGGTGGCAGAATCCAGGACCCCGATCCTGTCTGTCTGGGTGGGAGCAGGCTGCTTCCCAGGGATGCTGATGGATTCCACGTGAGCTCCACCAGGAGGGTCACCGTTGCAGCTGCCCAGCTTCTTGGCTCAAATCTGAACCAGCTGTTTTGGATTTGCCTGCCAACGGGGCTGTGGCCAGTGAGCTGTGATAATAGTCGAGGTGGGAGAGTGGCTCGACTTAGAAACATGGGCCAGAAGAGGGGAAGGGACATAGACTGGGCTTCTCAGGTCAGGCATGAGACTGGCTCCCCCTCCCACTTTCTGGAACTTTCCTTAAGCAGCTGCTTAAAATAAGTTTTATGTATGTGTGCATGGTTTTAATTGTACAGATTCACAGTGTGATACATACATACAGTAATGAGCAGATCAGGAACACTGTCCACAGGGCCTGACTCCAAATGATCCCAGCCTTGTGGGCTGTCCGTCACGTGCGCAATTTTGTAGTGAGTGGATCCAGGCCCCAGGAGGGTGGATTGGACTACGGAAAGCACAGGTGCACCTGGGAGCTCTCCTCAGGTTCCAGTCACTTCCAATCACCTGGGCCATGAATAAATCCCCAGGAAGTGCTCAAGGCTGTAAAAGTTTCCGGAAACACCTCACAAACATGTTTTGCTTTCTGTTCTTTGGAATGTTCTGTCTAACCAGGAAGGTGGAAAGAAAACACTTGCTCTCCCTCTGCCAATATTGAAACAGAAGAGGGAGGTGAGGTCTGAGAGGCGTTGGGTTTGCATTTTCATAACAAGGTCTGCATGGGGCCCTACAGGGGTGGCCTTTCTTGATGCCCTCATCCTGCCCCTGCATCAGGACAATGTGGCAGATTTATAGTGGCAGATAATCATGGGGTGGGGGACTTGTTCCCCTACTCTTTTCACCTGGACCTTGCTTCTTTTCCCTCTTAGCCTTTGTGCTCCTCCCAGCTCTTTAAAAAATCCAGTGGCTCAGCGGTTTCGGCGCTTACCTGGCAAGCAGGAGGACCCGGGTTCAAACCCCAGCACCACGTACACAACTGAGTGTTGGAGCAGCGAAGGCCATGTGAAAAACTAAATAAAGTTGTTTCTTTCTCTGTCTCTCTCACTGTCCCTCTCTCTCTTTAAAACAAAAACAGAAACAAAATCTCAGTAAATCAGTGAGACCAGAATCCATACCCTCTGTGCATCTGAAATCCTGCTTCTGTCACATGGGGAAGCTTGCCAGGGCAGCGCATGATCAGACAGCACATTCCAGCCTGCAGCCTGTTCCAGAACAAAGGGTTAAACCCCCGAGGTAGTTAGCGGAAATCAAAGAATCGCACACTCTCTTTATCTCATAACAAACAGATCAGGCTAAGCTGTCGCTGCCGCTTTAAATACAGCCGCGTATCATTGCGTTTTGTTAGCGCTGACATCCGTGTGTTTTTCTGTAACTTGACAGCATAATAGTGGTTCAGTACCAGAAGCTTCCTTTAATGTTTTGCATACTCTTTCCTGCATGTTGCCTCAAAGGATTTTAATAATTACTGTGTTTAATGGGAAATCCTTCCCCTCGTCTAATCTCCTCCTGCAGTAAAGTCGGTGACTCTGCCAGGTCCCTGGGGATTGGCTGCATCTCAGCAGGGGCAATGATGGATTCTTTCGAACAGGATAGAATGGGAAGCTATCCCAAGACACCGTCCACTGGACCCTGCAGCCGGGGAGTGCCCCTGCCTGTGTTCTCTTCCAGGCTCCTCTCTGCAGCATCCCGGGGCTCAGCTCCAGCAGGATGGGGAGGACAAAAGCCCTGGATGGCAGGGACTGGCCACAGGGACACTGAGAAAGCCCGTGAGCCCCCCACTTCCAGTCAGCCCCTGAGGAATGCCAGGTGCTTGGGCTGGGGCTGCCAAGGCTTCATGCAGGGGAGGGTCTAAGGAGGGACTTGTGAGTGCGACCTCCGCAGTCAGCACAAGCAACTTTGACCTAGGCGTGCCTGCCCAGGAGCCTGTGGCTCTGGGGCCAGGTGTGAGCAAGCCCCTGGTGGACCTGAGGAAGTGAGTGGAAGCCCCTTCCCTGAAAGAGCCTCCTAAAACCCTCACTCCTGGAGATTTGTCCACACAGAGAGAAAGAGAGCCCCGGGACCACAAAACAGTGGTGACAGAAGACGACAGCAGCATTCGGTCTGCAAGAGGAGAGCCTGAGGCTTGCTTTGGGCAGTAGGTGTCTACCAGGCCTGCCAACTCCTGCCATGCCTGACCCGGGGGCTGTGGACCTGCCTGGAGTCCTGCCTGGTTGGCTTTAGCTGGTCCAGGACCTGGACAGATCTGGGGGCAGCTGAAGCCCCTGGGCTTGAGGCCTTGAGTGAGTCAGTTTTCTGTCACTATAAGAAAATACCTGAGATAATCAACTTAGAAAGAGAAAAGGTCTATTTTGGTTCACAGGTTTGGAAGTTCCAGTCTGTGATTTGTTGGTCCTGTTGCTCTGGGCCTGTGGTGAGGTGGGAACACGTGGTCCAGCAAAACAGCCCCCGTCAGAAGCCGGGAGCAAAACCTCAGGAGGAAGAGTGGGGTCCCACAGTCTGCTTGGAGGGAAGGCGATCTCCCTCAGTGATCTAAGGACTTCTTACTAGGCCCCACTTTAATAAGAACCACCCCTCCCAGTAACACCACCTAGAGACCAAGCCCCTAACATAGGACCCTCTGAAGACATTTAAGACCCATTTGTGGGGTCTGGAGTGGTGGCTCAGTGGTTACGGACTTTGCCTGGCATGCACGAGGACCTGGGTTCAAACCCCAGCACCACGTACACAATGAAGTGTTGGAGCAACAAAAGGCCATGTGAAAAACTAAATAAAATTGTTTCTCTCTCTCTCTCTCTCTCTCTCTCTCTCACTGTCCCTCTCTCCTTAAAAAAAAAATCCAACTATTGCAGACCTAGAATGTTCTCCCAATAGCACAACAGTCAGGACCCTGGCGGAGAAGTCAGACCTGCTTGAAAATCCAGCTCCCGCTCTTCCCAGCTGTGTGACCTTGGCCAATCACCAAATCTCTCAGTGCTGTTGTTACTGTGTCTCCCAATGTTGGAGCCCAGACTCCAGCACCTGTGACCGCAGCCTTATTTGAAGAACTGGGCCTTCATAGAGGGAAACCGATCAGGGTGAGTCATTAGGATGGACCCTAAACCCAATGTGACTGCGTAGACACAGAGACACGCAGAGAAAAAGCCATGTGAACGAAGAGGGCCGGGGGAACTGTGTGAGGATCGGAGCGACGCTGCCATAAGCCAAGGAAGCCTGGGGCTGCCAGCAGCTGGAACAGGAGTGGGAAAGGAACAGAGGGAGGAAGGCCCTGGCCTTGAGACTCTTGGCTTCTGCAACTGCAAGAAAGTCAATGCCTGCTGCCCTGAGCCACATGTTTGTGGGGGATGAGCACAGCCACTGCGGGTTGGTCGTGGCTAACGAGATGATAACACCAACCGCGAGGTGGTGGGGGGCTTCCGTGAGACCCTGGTGCTTAGCACACTGCTAAGGCTGCGGGATGGACAACTCGTTCCCCAGGCACCCAGGCAGGTGGATTCGACTCCTCTCCCACTCTTACCTAAGGCAGGAGCCCAGTTACCGGCTCTTTTCCAAAGAAACCAGCCCACCATCTCTTCTGGTCCCTTACTCTGTCTATTCCCTCCTCCACCGCATCCTCTTCCCCTTCTAAAAGGTCCAACTTGCAAAGATTCCTGGCTCCTCCGTATCTCCTGCAGCATACTAATTAAATGCTTCAAATGCTCCTTATCCATGGTTAAGCGAAGATAAAATTTTAATGATTTAATTAGCAAGCTCTAGGAAAAAAATCATAATGAAGAAAGGCATTTGCAACTGTCCTGGGCCTTACGTGTTTCTGTTTAATGCTACATTTGAGTGGTAGGAGGCTGGGCTGGGATGTTCTCTACTATGCTGCCCTGAAGCAGGACCCTGCTTACTCCCCAGAGAGGAATGGTGATGGGATGAAGCTCTGATCTCCAGGGGTCACGGAGGCGGGTCCTGGAGTCCCACTGACCCAGACCTCAGTGCAAGGGTCTTTCTCTCGGAGGTCCTTCAGGAGCAGGTCCGTTTTTCACATGCCCTTGTGACTTTTTACATTTACCTTTTGGTGCATGGCTCTCTTACTTTCAGCCCGGGTAACTGATTACATCCAGCCACATCAATGTTCAGAGTGTAAAGAAAACTCTCATGGCTTCAGGGAGGAGGGGGTTTGAATGGAAAAATTAATTGCCTTGTTTGAAGAGTTTTGGTGTTTGGAGCCTCTGTAGACTTCTGTCTTTCAAAGTGGACTTTTTTTTTTTTTTTAATTCAGGGAAGCTGGCAGGAGAGCCTGCAAGTAGAGGGATCTTTCTCTCAGAGACTCTACCCTGCCCTGCCCAACCCAACCTCCACCACCAGGGTCCTTTACGCACCCCTTTCCATTCACGGCCGACCAGCAGACCCACGAGTTCCCTGAATGGCCTTGAAGGAAGCAGAGTGTGTAGTTTGTTTTGCAGATGACATCATGTCCTGAAAAGCCAGAGGGTCTCCCGGGCCAGCCCTGGCACAAGGAATGGCTGTGGGTGCCCAGTTGCTCAGAGACTTGGCTCCAGAAGGGAACCCTCAGGGCCACTGCTGGCACTGCCCAGACCTGACCAGAAACACGCACCCCGCCCTCCCTGGAGTGTGTGATGCCTGCCCACAGGGGCTCCTGCTCCACCTGCCTGAGCTGAAGTTCCCTTCTGAACCCATGTGTGACAAGGACAGGGACCCAGCACCCACTGGCTGTGTCCTGCCTTTGTATAGGTCTCTCTACACAGCTGCCAAATAAAGAGCTCAATGAATGTCATAGATGCCCTCAGGACCCCAGCAAAGCCCTTGTTTTCTTCCTTCCATTTATGCTAACCGTGACTTCTATGTTCTGACATCTAGGGCCTTGCTGGCCCTGGAAGGACGGCCTCTCCCAGCCTTAGCCAATTTCCAGAGAGGACAAATGAGTCACCTGCAAGCTCATCTTTCACGTGGGCCCTCATACTCTGGGCCACCATCCTCCTGCCCTTGGCACGCAGGGCCAGGTATGCTCAACTAGGGACAGACCCTAAGCCCGGAGCCCCCTGGAATTATTCAAACCAGCCAATCCTAAGCCAGCCTCCCCACCTCACCTGTTCCTTCCCTCAGAAGCCACAACAAAGGCCTCTGTACATTTCCCTCCTCCCTCTGACCCACCCGGCTGCTCCCCTGTGTGACCCTGAACAGGTGCCCTGACTCTTGTTTCTAGGCATCTGTGTATTTAAAACGGAAAAACATAAAGCTTTTCCTTCCTGACAGTCATCTGTGGGTCTGTGTGCCCCACCATATCCCATCAGGCAAATCCCAAGCACCCTTATGACACCCTCACAGTGCCTCCTAGCAGTCTCCTGAGGACGCCTGGTGCCTGAGAATTAATGACCTTCTGTACTCAGTAGCCAACGATGACATATATACATTCGTGTATATTCAACATGTCTGACACATATTATATGTAATAAAACGTGTCTATTAAAATACAATATAACTGTGCTCCCCACTGCATGCTCAGCCGGAAGAGTCCCAAGCAGTGTGCTCCACACTGACCCTCCAGGTACCCGGCAGATGGGCCCCACTTGCTCATGGTGGTGCTTGGCTGATTGATGCCCCCTTCATTGCTTGCTTTTCTGTCTGGTCTCACTTCTCCACACCATGACCTATGTCTCCTGGCGTCACCTCCTAGATCAGCTACCTGCATTTGCATCCTTGTCCCAGGGTCTGTTCCTAGGAAAATCCAAAGGGAGGCCGAGGGAATGACCAAAGGTGGGCCATTCTCAGACACTTAGCCATCTCCTTCCAACAGAAGGAGGTGCGACCTCCACCTGCCCTGAGCAACCTGGTGCTGAGCAACCTGGAGTCTCACGAGTGCCCTCTGGCATCAGGTCATTTGGTTCTAAAACCTGAAATTGGGTCCCTAACATTTTCTTTCACTGGAGTTCAAACCAAGAGCCAAGGACTTGATTTGCCACTGGGTGGTGAGGCAGAGAGCGGCTGAGCCATGCAGAGGTCCTGTGTGTGGGGGGGGCTGCCATGGTGTTTGGAGGACTCACAAATCCAGGACCTCTTCTTAGTTCAGTTTTTGCCAAGCCCAGCCCTGTGGGGTACGCTTCAGAGCTACAAACACCCCCTTCGCTCGCCCCCCACCCCTCCACTCAGGCCAGGATGCTAATCTGTGAGGACAAATCAATGGTCTGTCCTGTCTCCTGTCTTTAGTGTCCTCTGGGCTTAAGCAGAGGTGACTCCTCAGAAGGAGTCCAGAGGTTCAGAGGGGGTAAGGCCTGTGTGTTGGTTCCCCGGATCCTTTCTTGTGAAACTGTCCTGGACCAGTTGTGTCCCTCCACCGAAGCTAAGAACATGGCAAGGTGGCCCCTCCATGTGTCTTTCCATTTTTGGTTCTCATCCTTCAGTCTCTCCTTGGTGGCAGCCATGCTGCGGTTAGCCCCAAGATACCACACACACCCCTTGTGGTTTCCTGGCCGCCTTCTCGTCCCTTCTGAACAGCACCTTTCTTTAGCCCACCTTGAGCTACCCATGCCAGCGTGCCGTCTTTCCTGCTGGATGCTGACACAGACCTTCCTTCCCTTGAGCGAGGCCCTGTGGGTCACTGGTCCCTGTAACTGAGTGTGTGGCTTTGTGCTCACAGACAAACACCAAGAGTATCTGCCCCAGAGAGCCCACACTCCAAGACAGCATTGAAATGGGGTCTGCTTCAACCTCCCCACTCAGCCCTATCCCTTTGTTTCAGAGGAGGACTGAGGGACGAGATATTTATGCCACCAAGCCTCTTCCTGTCATTAATATGTTAACAAATGCTGTCAAATAGCAGTCGCAGCCGACAGAATTTGCCGTTGGCAGAGCCTGCACGCTGCTAGACAAGGTTGTGTCTATTCCACAAAAGCCCGGCTTCCTCTGCCAGGAGATCTTGGCATTGGAGGTCACTGAGTCCCGCCGTGGGACCTACCTACCCTGTCAACGGTGACAGTGCCTCATGTATGAATAATGCCTTCACAGAGAACCTCTAAATTCCTCCCTTCAAGGCAGAGTCTAGGGGGAGGCGAGCACCAGCCCTTGCAACGAGGCCAGGAGAGGTGGGGAGAGGAGAAGGGAGGACTGAATGCCAACAGCACAGGCGAGGGGATGAGGGCAGGGTGGCCAGATCCAGATGCAAGGGATGATGTGGGACTAAGATTCAAGGGTGTTGAAAACATCAATACAAGGGGAATAGATGGACTGAAAAATCAATGTGGAAGGGTCGTAGGAATTTGGTATTAGAACAGCATGCAGAGAAGCCACCGGTGTGGGTGTTGTGGGAGATGCAGATGAGCCAAACCCGTGCAGCAGAGAGGATCGAGCAATCCATGAGAAGGGGCGTATCAGCTAGCTATTGCTGCATAACAAATCACCCCAAAGCTCAGTGGCTCGTTGTTTTCATAGCAATATGCATTCTGAGAATCAGCAGAGGGTGGGAGGACCTAGATGGGGCTTGGCCAGGGTGACTCTGATTGATGTTTCTCAGTGGGGTCATTGGACACGTTCAGTCTACGAAAATGGCAGAAGGGTAAAAGAAAAAATGCAAGTTCCAAGCCCTTGAAGCCTGGCTTGGAACTGACTCTTCCCATCCTGCTTGGCAAAGTAGTCACACAGTTGAACCTAGGTGTGGGGAAGACCTGAAGTCACATGGCAAAGGCCATGGATACAGGTAGGCATGGAGAATGGGGGATGACATAGTCTACAGTAGGGGGCGGTGGGGAAGAAGCAGACACAAAGACAGGGGTCGGGGGACCCCTCACCAGAGTGAGGAGTGGCTTGGTCAGCTCTTGGTCATCTATCTCTCTTGCTCACTCTTTCTTTTTCCTGTCACTGAGAGCAGGACTCAAGGACCTCCCCTTCATGGCCAGTCCTAGTACTCCAGCGCCAGCTGATGCGGTCGCCTGGATATTGATCGCGGACCTTCTCAGCGCCTGGCTCTGTGAAATGTGAGGACGAGTCCTCATTCCTTTTTAGGGGTCTCTGTGTTGTCCAATTATTTAATATTCCATAAGTTTGGAAGTGCTCAAAGGGAGGGATGATGGGGACACAACTTTTAAATTCCTTGAAAATTGGAGCAATAGTTTTGAACTAATCTGATAGTGAACTTCTCTTAATGCGTGAAAAAGCCTCTGATGTTAAAAAAAATTTTTTTGGTGTCTGTGAAAATTGGGAGGAGGGTTATCAATCTAATTAATGCAAGCCTTCAAACTTTTTCATAGGAGATTTCTAAGGCTTCCTCAATTTATTGGAGTCATATATTGCTCTGAGATTCTCCACCTAAAATATCTTGCCCCTAATGTGTATTTCCCAGGAAAAAAAAATGTTTTTCTTTGGATTTCAGGGCCCTCTGTGTAGCATCCAGCTGAATGTCAATAGCTCCAATCAGATGACCTTCCAGCCCTAGATTCCAAGTCCAGAGCCAGAAGATCACAGTGAAACACTCTGCCCAGGGACATCTGGGTCCAACACACGTGTGCCGGAATCCTGATGCCCCCCTCCAAATGCCACCCTAGAAATCTCCATTATGTGACTCTGTGCAGTACAGGATCGCATGGTCACAAATAGTCCTTTAAATGACTCTGAAGAAAATTAACTCCAATGTTGAATTTTCTTCTCTCAAAATATTAAAAGAGGTAAAATTGTAAAATTGTAACCAGGTATAACATTTTTTCCTTTTTTTTTTTTTTAGAAAGAGAGAAGCAATTTTTATTTAGGTTTTCATGTGACTTTCGTTGCTGTACTATTTCATTGTGCACATGGTGCTGGGGTTTGAGCCCACACACTGGCGCATGCCAGGCAAGCACTGTAACCGTTGAGCCATCGCTCCAGCCACAGCTCTTTTTAAAAGAAAAAAAAGAAACTAAAAACATCAATAAAAGAACTATCATTTTCCTTTCCAGTGTGTGAAGGAGTCTCCAGTTTTCTTATCTCTCAGGCCAGCTCCTTCCTGACCTTTCCTGGACACTCGGCCATTGGCCTTATCTCCGTCAGCAACAGCTGCGGGCAGCCCCCTGCCAGGTTGGGTTGCTCTAAAAAGGTTGAAGGACTCACTCTGTGCTCTGTGCCCCTCTCCTGTCTGGAGTCCTGGGATGGATTCTCTGTCACTCTGATCATCTCATCCTCCCCAAACTGCCCCTTTAAAATCCTAACTGGAAATGTCTGGCAAATAAAATTCTCATCTTGGAACATTTATCAAGGGCTGGTTGGGAGTCCTGATTGTGCTTGTGTTTCTGATTAACCATGAACACCCAGCAGTAAATTCTGCTTAGAGACTTTTTATTTATTTATTTATTTATGAGTCAGTTGCCCAGGCTGGCCTTGAACTTGCAAACCTCCTGCCTTTCTTGGCCTCTTGAGTCACTGGGATTACAGTTGTGCAACACTGCACCCAGCTTGCTCAGGATTTTTTTTTTTTTAATCAGGGAGCTGGCAAGGTATTCAGGAGATGACACCCCATTTCCTGAGCATCATTTGGAAGACTTTCACATGGCTTCCCATCTGTTCACCTCTTGCTTCTTAGCCCCCTGATGCTCCCTGGTGGGAAATTGACTGGGAGAAGTCAGTTAATAAATCAGGAATTGTTCACATTTTGTTTGCACTGCTTAAACTGATATTTACTGGGGAGTCTAACTCTGCTTCACACTGCCTATTTCTACACAAAGGCTCCTCTTTAAATATCATTTCAATGACCCAAACACTTAGGATCCTCATCCTGAGATGGGATAGCTGGATGGAGCAGAGGGGCAACTTCCCAAAGCAGACCTCCCTGGACCAGGGATTCTCTATATCTCTCCTGGGCCCCTGAGGAGGGGCTCCTGCTTCTGCTGTTCTATTTCCCCACATTGCAGTCCATATCCTTCTAGATCTTGGCAGTGGAAATTTTTCTGCGGTCCTGTTCGCTCATCTTTCCTGGTGAGGAAGGTGGAGGACGCAAACTCCGTGAACAGGTCTGCTGGCCTGCAAGGCATTCTTTACCCTCACTGATAGGAAATGTGAAAGGGGGCTAGAGGGGCTCTGAGAGGGTCAGAGGGATCCTCTGTGTCCTGGGGGCCACTGCCACCTCTGGCCCATTCATCTTACTGATAGGGCTCCCGTCTAGGCTGAGCCTGTCTGCACTGGGAATTTCAGCATTTCAGGATTGTTCACTAACAAGCTTTGCTGTAGAGAAAACGAAGGCTTGGGCAAGAGAAGGGAGCCAGATGAGTGACCTAGAAGCGGCGTCCTGCCTGTGTACTGGCAGTGTTTTCTATCTCGGGCTGGTTTCTGCAGGCTAAGTTCTTGGTGGGAGAACGTCTGGTTGAACGAAGCAGGTGCCACTGGGCCGGGTGGGCCAAGCAGCCTTCCCCAAGTACAGGGGGCAAGGGGTGTGGGTGTCCTGCATCCCTCACACACACACACACACACACACACACACACACACACGAAGCCCAGAGACCCCAAGTGCCCCCACCTCTGGGAAACCTCTGCCCAAGTGCAAAAACAAAAGAAATCAATCGATTGTTGGCTTTGAACTTCTAAAGGTCCTTTTCAAGCGTAATATTGATTCTATGTGGTTTTTACTTTGTAGAACCTTGGAATCTCAGCTAAGTGAAATGTGGCTCTCCTGATCCAGTGTTTGGTAACAGCAAAACCTCCTGAGGAGGTGGTCTGGGGGAATATTGTATGGTGCTCCACCCTACCTGCCAGTGAGCAAGTTGGGGGTCTCTTATCGGGACTGACAGGTGATCTCAGGTGTCAGCAACAGGTCTGGTGCAGCAGGTACTTTGTCAGAATTTCCACCATTAACCACTCTTGATTCTGCCATATATACATAGTGCCCAGGGTCCCTTGGAGCATCAGAGAACAAACCATCTGATAGTACCTCTGTGGTGGGTTGAATTGTGTCCCCTCAAAGACAAAAGGAAGCCCTAACCCCTAGCTCCTCTGAAGGTGATCTTGTCAGGAAATAAGGGTGTTGCAGATGGACTCAGTGAAGATGAAATCATATTGGATCAGGGTGGCCCTAAATCTGATGCTCAGTAACCTTGTAGGAAGAGGGAAATTTGATCCACGTGCAGTGGCACACATCTGTGACCCCAGCAACTCGGGAGGCTGAGGCAGGAGGATAATAACTTCAAGACCAGCCTCAGCAACTTAGCAAGACCCTTTCTCAAAAAAAAAAAAATGGACTAGGGGTGTGGCTCAGTGGTTAAGCACATCTGGGTTCAATCTGTGGCACCCTCCCCCCAAAAAAAATGAAGAAGAAAAGAAGGAGAAGAAAAGGGGGAGGAGGAGGAGTAGGAGGAAAAATTTTGGACACCCATGCCCACAGAAAGAACCCCCACATTAAGATGGAGGCAGAGACAGGCCATGTGTCTGCAACCAAGGAGCACCCAGAGTGGCCAGCCACCATCAGAAGCTGGAGAGAGATGTGGAACAATTTCTCCTTCAGAGCTTTCAGGAGGGGCCAGCCCTGCTGATATCTTGGCATTCTGGAGCACTGTAAGAGAATAAGGTTTTGTTGTTTCAGCCACGGTTTGTAGTAAGGTGTTATAGTAGCCTTGGAAAGCCTCCATCTGCAGAATCACAACTCTCACTCATTGGAACTTGGAGTGTGACAGACATGACCTCTTCGTGGTGCTTTTATGAGACCAGTCCAATGCCACATGCCCTTACCTCTGGACCCAGCTGCTCCTCCACCATAATTTATTCTACAGATGTGCTGATGCAGGGGCTCAAAGACATTTACAAAGCATATTCTTTCCAGTATTGTAGAGATTAGCAGGGGATGAGAACAACCCACATCAACTGGAGCGTGCTTTAGCAGTGATGATACTTGCCATCTGCGGAATACAACGCAGTCACGGAAAAGAAGAGCAAGTCCTTTGCTTTCTTCCAATATGGGAACAATACCCAAGATCATTGTTAAATGAAAAAAAAAATCAAGGTCCCAAAGTATGGTGCATTCAACATTTTGAAATTAAAAGGATTATATACCATTGATTCTTGATATTCATGATAGTTACATTCTACAAATCTTGAACCCTGAGTCAGAAAATATTGAGCCATTGACCCCTGAGAAAAGACAGGGTTAGATCCTGTGAGCTTCTGGCAATATTTTCACCAACTGATCAATACATAACCTGTTGTGTTTTTCTCTTGAACAAAACCTAGATTATTATGTGTTGTTGGTTTGTTCACGTTGGATATGTGGCCATCTTTCATGCCTGAATGAAGCTTATCTCCCCAAGGTCTGGCACGGCCTTCTAAACTGGGGGTTCTCAAGGGTATTGTAGCACTAACCTTGAGGGGCACTGGGAAGAGTGAAATCACCAGCAATACACACACACAAAATAAGAAAAACATGGCACCCAATAGATTGTGAAGAGGATGCTCGCTTGCAGCATAAGAACTAAAACTAGAAGACGGAGCATCTCCTCCGGTGATGGCGGTGGGCATGTGCGAATAAGAGGTGGAAATCCTTGGTGGAAATCCTTGGACTCCGGCCTCCAAGAGAGCTAACTCTGAGTTATCAATAAATGTTAGTGCAGAAGCTATTTCCCAAGTGTGGAACCTGTGAGTGCAGATTGCCTGTGTGTTCACATGAAACACACAAGTGTGTGTTTGTAGGTGTAGATGTCGCATCTGGAAGGAGAGGCTGTGTTGGTGAGTCTCTGCGGAAGGGGCAGGTGCAGGGGAAGCAGGTGGCTCACTCTTACTACGCTTCCTTTGTACGCTGAAACCTCTCCTCTGTGTGAGCAAAACCTAGTTCTGAAAAATCTAAGGTTCAAAAAATTTCTTTTGTTCTAGAGTTGATGTTATTCTCAAATCACAAGCTGGTTTCCAGTGTGTACACTTATGGGTAGATTTAGTGATTGTTAAATAAAAAAAGAAAATAAAAACCTGATTTCTTGCAAGTTGGTAGTTGAAAGGAATGGGTGTTTAGGGTGATTTATGGGGGACATTTCTCTTTTTTTTTATTAGATGAATATGGAGTTACAATTGAGGAGGAATCATTGTCAAACAATCAAAAACAAATGTATATACACGGTAATCCAAGGCTGATGCTATGTCATGGATGCCCCTCTTGGGTTCCCCATGAGTCTACATTTCCCCCAGAAGTATGGGGGACATTTCTTGGTGAGAATATTTGCCCCAAGTCAGCCATCTCTGTTCAGTTTGACAACACAGTTTCACACATGGTCCAGACACTGCCATGTCCTGGGTGACCTTGGATGCCATGATACCAGCAATGTCCCAGTGGTACCACCCGGAGTTGCCAGATCTCTGCTGCTGGCTGCAGGGCTCCACATCATACCCTGCACCAACTTGAACAAGAGCACATAGAGGAGAAGGTTAACTGTATCCCAGCACCCTGCTCCCCAGAGCATAAGAGCATCTCTATTCCAACACTCACCATTCTGCAGTCTCACCTGGGATGAATGGGAGGGCTGAAACGATCATGTCCATTGGATAAATGAGGGAAACTGAGGCAGTGTGGTTTAAGGAGCTTGTCCACAAGTCACAGGCTTTTGGTGTTGAAGTGAGGACATTCTGCCAGGTCCCCTGTTATGATGTGGTGCTTTTTCCATGGGGTCCTACATGGAACTAGAAATCAGAGACTGGAGCAAGAACTCATTAAGTTGGAAAATTTGTTTAAATAGTCGTTTAGCCTTTACTCATGTTTTAGTCAGCTATGCATTACTGTGACCGAAAGACCTGACAAGAACAATTAAAGGAGGAAAAGTTTATTTTGGCTTATGGTAACAGAGGTCTCAATCCATAAACAACAGACTCCATAGCTCTGGACCCAAGGTGAGGCAGAACGTCATGGGGGAAGAGTGTGACAGAGAAATGCAGCTCAGGGCATGGCACCTAGAAGCAGAGAGAGTGCTCTGCTCACCAGAGACAAAAATAACCCCCCAAGGCACATCCCCAGTGACCTCCTCCAGCCACACCCTACTGCCTGCAGCCGCTAATCAATTACCTGCCCATAGTTAATCCAAATCATAGGTCAATGCACTGATGAGGTTAAGGCTACTATCACCCAATCATTTTACCTCTAAACCTCCCTGCGTTGTCTTACACATTAGCTATTGGGGACATTTCACGTCCACCCAGCAGCAAAGTGGTCCTTTAAACCAGAAGATGGCTGGCAGAGACCTGCTGCTTTGCTCTGAAACCTTCATCACGCCCCGAATCAAAGCCCAAATCCTCACCATGCCCTTGGAGTCCCCTTCTCCTCTCTAGGCATGTTGGGTCCGCCTGACCTCACTGCCCGCTCCCTGAATCTCGCATCCCTCACTCCCACCTCCTCAACAGGGATGTCCCTGCTGTCCTCAGTATGGCCTTTGCCCTCTACCCTCTAAGTGCCAGGCGTCAGCGGGCGCTTCCCAGTCACACTCATCCGATCCGCAAACCCGGCCGCACCCCCAGCCCCTCCCTGCTGAAGCTTTCTTCCACTTTCCTGCCGGGACTGTCAGGGTACCCCCCAGTACACTGATTCTTTGGCTGGTCTCTCCCCAGCGCCCAGTTAGAACATCAGCTCCATGAAGCAGGAGTTTGGACATCTTCTGTTTTCTTTGGTATAATTAACTCCAACAAGAGCACTTGATAAGGCTGGAGAGTTGGCTCAGTGGCATGCATGAGGACCCGGGTTCAAATCCCAGCACCACATACAGCTAAATGTTGGAGAAACAAAAGTGAAAAAAATAAATAAAATTGACTCTCTTTCCTCTCTCTCTCTCTCTCTCACTTTCTCCTTCTCTCTCTTAAAAAAAAAAGAGCACTTAATAAACTTTTGTGGAGTGCACAGGTGAATCCGGGCCTGACCTTCTCCAGGACCGAGAAGCAAAAGGGTCTTAGGGCTTCTTAGACTGTCCAGGCACCCAGAGGACAATGCATGGCACCAATAGTTACTTTTCCTGCTTCTTTCCCTGAACAGTTAGTGGGCGTGGCCTGTGGCCTGCACCTGCTGCTAGAATTTGTCACTAGCGTCAACCCTTGGGCAGTCAGTCTTAGAGTCTGTTTAAGGGATTTGGGGCTCGCCAGATGCAATTAGCTACATTTAAAGTGCTTCAAAGGTGAAGAGTGCTGGTAGCTGCCAGCTACCTTACAGGTGGTTGCAAGTTCCCGCATCCGATTCCAACATCTCCACTGCAGGCTCTGGGAGGGTCAGATGCAAGCCCTGGCGGGAGGAGACATCTGCTCGCTGCAAACTGGGAAGCTGCCACATCGTGTGAAGTAAGGGTGGTAAAGACAGCGCCAGTCACATTCCTCCTGACTGCAGATTGCACCCCACCACTTATTTTCTGTGCCTGGTGCCAGAAAGCAAGACACATGCCATATGCCCACTGATTTCCGAGCGCTCTGGGACTCCGCACACATCGGCCGTGTTCGCACACCCTGGGAGGTGTGATCATCACGCGCCCAGAGCCGCCTGCGTCTGCACCGAGGCCTGCGGTCCATCCTGGCCACCTCCAGCACGCACAGATGGTGTTGACGGTGTCAGCGCTGGAGACACATAGCATATGTCCTCGGAGCAGACAAGGTGCTAAGTTAATTCTAAATGCCAGTTGTGAGTTTCTTGCTGAATCGCTGCCTCTCTGTTTCAACAGCGTCCCCACAGCAGGCTCCGCAGATGCCTAGGTGAGCCAGTTTCAGCTTTGTTTTACAGTGTTGAACATTCTTCAAAATAGCCTCATCTCCACCAAGGGACACTGGAGAAAGGTGGCTGGTGCTCAGCAAAGGGACAGGAGCTGAGCCTGGCTGGAGTGAGCCCTCACCTCCCTCCGGGGCCTCTGGAGGGTGCACCTGTGGATCTCCGCAGAGTGACATCTCATTCTGGTTCCTTCCTTCTCTTCTCTGGGAGAGGCTGTGCCTCCACCGGAGTCTGGGCTCTTTCTCTGCTGGGGCAGGTCCCCTCCAGGCTTGTACAGACCCCACAGGTAACATTTGAGTCTTGTCCGTAAACTTGGAGTACACCAGGTGTGGGACAAGGACTAACTAGAATCCTGGCCCACGGAGCCAAAATGAGGTGGGAAACTGGGTGTGTGTTGGGGGGAGGGTGAAATAATAAAGGAGGGAGACTCCTGAGCTCAGCCTGAGTCTTGGGCCTTGGCCCCTTTTCTTCCCTCTCCTTGCCCCTTATTCCAGCATCTTGTTCTTCCCCTCCTCTTCCCCAAGATGGGATCACCCAGGGCAGCTGATCCATATGCTTATCCTCTGGGTGGACTCAGCTCTGTGGGTGCTCAGCTTAGTAAGAGGATACTGCTTTTCCTGAGAGAGAACTGTCCCCTTGCTCTGAGTGGGTACAGCTACTTCATTAGCACAGAGCTCAATGAACGGAGAATGGGTTCGACGGCAGCTCCCATTGGCCATCCCAGCGGGGCACAAGGATGTGTTACCTTCCCCTCAGTCTAAAATACAGATTATAGATCTTTCCTGTGTCCTGACTGGCCTCTACAGCAGAGTAAATAAAAAAAAAATTGGCAGCGATGGTATGTCCCATGTGACATGATATTCTTAGTGTCACTCCTGTCCTGTGGAGGTGGGGGGGTTCTACATTCCATCCTTGTTATGGTTTGAATATGAGGTACCCCCAAAAAACTTATCTGTGAGACAATGCAGGAATGTTCAGGGGGATGTGATTAGAGTGTGAGAGTTGTAACCTGGTAGGTGGATTAATCCATTTGATGGGTTAATGGTTGGAATGGATTAATGGGTGGTGACTGTAGACCAGCGGCAGGATGCAGCTGGAGGAAATAGACTACTGGGGTGTGCCTCTGGGCAAGGAGAGTGCTCTCTCTCTATTTCCTGACTTCTGTGAGGTGAGCAGGCTTCCCTCCTCCAGGCCCTTCCGCCATGATGTTCTGCCTCACTTGGGCCCAGAGCCATGGAGTCAGCTGAACGTAGATGGAACCTCTAAAACCACAAGCCCAAATAAACCTTTCCTTCCCCAAGTTGTTCTTGATGGGTACATTGGGCCCAGCAATGAAGCAATGGCCTTGCACGTGGTTGGGCAGAAGACTGCAGTAGAATAGATTCTCGGTGACGTCTAGGGCTCAGTTACAAATGGCGGTACCGTAAGTCGTGATGCAAGCTCGGTCTTTGGGACACTCACTCTTGGAACCCAGCTGCCCTGCTGTAGGGAAGCCTGGCCACCCCATTCTCAGGGACTCCAGGAGGGGGTCACAGGCAGGCATCTAAGCCCCCAGTCCCACTGAGGGCTCCAAATGACAAGAACCATCTGCCAGACACTTAGGTAAAGATGCTCCAGCCCGAGAGTCACATCTGCCCTTCCAGTCTACCCAGCTGGGGCCCCAGACTTTGTGGAGCAGAGACAAGCTAGAGCCTCGGGGTTTTACAAATTCCACATCATAATAAATTGCTCCTCTCATGACATTAAGTTTGGGGTTTCTTTCTCTCTTTTCTTTTTAATTACACAGCAACAGTCATAGAAATGCTCTCAAAACTCAGCTCCCTCCTCCATGAAGCCCTCCCTGACATTAAGGCTGGGTCACAATATCCCTGTTCTGTGGCCTTTC
Organism: Aplodontia rufa; assembly: GCA_004027875.1. Taxonomy (NCBI): domain Eukaryota; kingdom Metazoa; phylum Chordata; class Mammalia; order Rodentia; family Aplodontiidae; genus Aplodontia; species Aplodontia rufa. The sequence continues at coordinate 17,859 of PVKS010008353.1, read as the reverse complement.
AGTGCCCCCAACCAGGCGACTTAGTCACATCTCCTTTCTCTGTACATGGTCTCACTCAGGCTCCAGTTCTTCTCTGTGAACCAGCGATTGCTGGCCCCATTTTACAGATGGGAAAGTCAAAGCTCAGGCTCCACAGGTGCTGAGTGGCAGGGTGGGTTTCACAGCTGGAGTGACACTGAGCAGCGCAGCAAACAGAGGACATTGCTGGTGCCTGTCCCAGGAGCTTCTGACTTGCATGGCTCTTGCTTAGGACCCTGGATGAGGTGATGAAGCCCACAGGGCCTCCTGAGGTCAGCAGCCATCTCACGAGGTGGCACACCTCCAGAGCCACCAGAAGCCAATGAGATGAAGGAGCAGTCACGTGGAGAATCATGCCAAAAGCAGGTTGCCGGTTACACAGCAGTGAACCAAGAATGGGGCTCTGGCAGGTGGTTAAGGTGTCCAGGACCATCTGGTCTCTGGGGGCTGCTGGCTCCAACCTGAGGCTATACCAGGTAGCCATGAACGGAAGAGGCACATGGGTATGAGGCTTGGGGGCTTTCAGTCATCAAGGCCCCCAGGTTCCCACCAGACATCCTCTCTGCTTTCTCCAGGGCCAGGTGTGGTGGCGCATGACTATAATCCCTGAGACTTAGGAGGCTGAGGCAGGAGGATTGCAAGTTCAAGGCCAGCCTCAGCAACTTGGCCAGACCCTGTCTCAAAAAAGGGGGGGCTGGCAGGGGGGATGTTGCTCAGTGGTTAAGTGCCCCTGGGTTCAATCCCTGGCACTTAATAAATAGAGTCTCAAGGGCTAGGGGGCAGTCTAGGAGGTGGGGCTCCTGGCCTTGGTCTGGCAGCCTCTGCCTCCAAGCAGCTGTGACTCTCACCAGCCTCGAGGTATAAAGGTCCTTGAGACTTGCTCAGGCGCCTGGCAGTGGGGAACGGGATGGGTGAGCATAACCATACAATGAAACTCTTTTATTTCTTAACATATTTATATTTTGTATATTGATTTTGAACATTAGGAGTGGCTTGCCTTCTTTAAAGAATTACACAGTATAGAAACAACGCTATGTAAAAATGTGTCGAACCGAACATGGGGTAAAAAGCCCAAGTTTCCCCTTCGTTCCACCTGCCCACTTTCCCTCTCTAGAGGCACCCACTGCTCACACCGCTGGTTGCCTGTCTGAGCTTTCCCCTGTGAATTTACATGCGGGTGTGCACACCCATGCACGCGTGTGCACCTGCGGATATAATGTCTGACCTGAGCGTGGCTATGTGCCGTATTTGCACCTGTGACTTGTATGCCACTGAACTTTCATTTGTTGTCTTAGGGGCTTCTCCGTGCTTGTGCACGCAACTGCAGTGCCCATTCGTTTACAGCTGTCTGGTTTTCCATGCTGTGAATGACGTCATGATTTATACCGCCAACTTCATCATGGAAGGAATGTGCACGTGTGTGTGGTGTTGTTCCAAACCACCGTTTTCTTCTGCTTGCTCCTCTGTATATATGTGCGGGTGTTTGTACAAAACAGGTTGAATTGACCTAACTGGGCTAAGGATGTGTGCATTTAAGTTTTTGAAGATGCCGTCAAGCTGCCGTCTGAAAATGCTGTGCTAACAAACACACCCCAAGTTTTAGATAACAGCCCCATGACCCCAGGGATTCCCCAGTGTGATATGTTATCAGACTTATTTTTTCTATTTTTTTATTTTATTCAGAAATTTATTTGTTGAACAATCAAGCTTCTAAAGAAATAATATCATATATATATATATAAATTCTGAAAATTAGATTTACCCACAAGAGCCCCCCAATGACCCCACCCTTTTCCCTCCCCCGTCCCCAAAACATCTCTACATGTTATCAAACTTTTGACTCTTACGGATTATATTAGTCAGTTTTCTGTTACTATAATAAATATGTGCAGTAATCAACTTATAGAGAAAAAAGGTTTATTTTGACCTAGTGTTTTGGAAGTTTCAGTCCGTGATGGGTTGGTCCTGTTGCTTTTGGGCCTGTGGTAAGGCAGCAGATGATGAAGGGGGCTCTTGGCTTACTTCATGGCTTAGAAATGAGAAAAAGAGTGAGGAGGGGCTGGGGTTCCACAGTCCCCTTTAAGAGTATACCCCCACATTGAGAAAGGAGGTCCATGCTCATGTTTCAAATCCAGAAAAGGTGTAATGACGTACAACCTAAGGCATTTGCAGAGACGTATTGGGAAGGAGAGGGATAAGGGTGGATAATTCGGGGGACTCTTGAGGGGGTAAATCTAATATTCAGAATTTATATATATATTATATTTTTTCATTAGAAGCATGTTTGATTGTTCAACAAATAAATTTCTTAATAAACAAGAAAAAGAGTAAACCCCCGATGACCCAAGACCTCCTGTTAGACCTAGCTCTCCACCATCGCCCATGTCACTTCCTGGGGGTCAATCCTTTAACACAGGGGGCTTTGGTGGACACTCCAGATCCAAATTGTAGCACCAACCTCATGGGTACAAGTTACATCCCCGCTAGTTCAATTTGCATTTCCCTATTTAACTCCTGGAGCTGAGCACATTTTCAGGTTTATTGGCCAATCATATCTCACCTATAAAAACACCCATTCATATCTATATTAATTAGGATGCTTCAGGGAGCAAGAAACAGAAAGCCATGACTTGACTGGTTTCAACAATAAGCAATTTATCCTCTTCCAATGAAGGAGCCATGTACGCGAGGGAATGGGAAATCATGCAGCTACTGTGGAAACTGTATGGTGAGCCTCGCAAATTAAAAATGGAATGGCCACACCATCTAACCATTCCCCTGCTGAGTTTACACTCAGAATTGAAAGTCAGGGCTCAAACAAGCATTCACACCCCTGGGTCCACCGTGGCATTATTCCCAACAGCCAAAAGGTTCGCACTGCCCAAGTGTCCACGAATGGATGAATAAAAGTGATCCAGCCACACATGGTGCAGTATTCAGTTTCTAAATGGAAGGAGATTGTGACTCACTCAGTAACATGGATGAGCCTTGGGGACGTTACGCTAAGAAAAATATGTCAGTCACAAGAAGACAAATACTATATGACTCCTCATATAGGAGTGTTTAGAGTCCTGGGCTGGAGGGATGGCTCAGTGGTTACGGTGCTTGCCTGGCATGCACAAGTACCCAGGTTCAAACCCCAGCACCACGTACACAACTAAGTGTTGGAGCAACTAAAGCCTTGTGAAAAACTAAATAAAGTTGATTCTCTCTTTCTCTGTCTCTCTCACTGTCCCTCTCTCTTTAAAAAAAAAATAGAGTCCTCAAACACATACATAGAGTTAGAAAGTAGAATGGGGATTGCTAGGAGCTGAGGCAGGGAAATGGTGCAGGATTTGCATCTGCAATGATGGAAAAGTTCTGCGGATGGATGCCACGTAGTGATGGCTGCACAGCAGTGTGAATATGCTTAATTCCCCTGAACAGCACCCTTAAGAATGGCTAAAATATTATTTATTACACTACAATTTAGTTGAGGGGGGTACTGGGGACTTAACCCACTGAGCCATAACACCAGCCCTTTTTTGTGTTTGATTTTGAGACATGGTCTTGCTAAGTTGCTTAGGGTGATGCTAAGTTTCTGAGGCTGGCCTCCATCTTGCAATCCTCCTGCCTCAGTCTCCTGAGTTGCTGGGATTGTAGACATGTGCCACTGTACCTGGAAACGTATTCCAATGTTTTAAAAATCGTGTTTTAAGTAAAGAAAGCACCAATGAAACGTAGCCCCAGGTCACTGGATCTGGAAGCACAGTAACATCAGGGGGTCCCTGGTTCCTTCTGCTCCTCATCTTCGAAGCTCTCTTTATTTTTAGCCAGCTTCTGTTGGACCCAGACGTCCATCCATCCAGGCCTCGTGTCCTCACCAAGGTGTCTGGAGGCAGACTCCCTGTGGTGTCTCTTTTCAAGCACCCCCACCCATGCCTGGCACATGGACAGACAACCACCTGCTCATCATGTCACCCATGCTGGGTCATAGGCAAGGAGAAGGGGCCCAGAGGACAGCTGAATCCGCCTCCCCTGCATTGGACCGGGCCATCCCCGACGCTCACATCCAGGTGGAGTGGGGACCTGAGCAAGCCTGCGCTCTCCCAGGAAGGGGAGGGAGTGCCAGCTGCCAGTTCAACATGAGTCTGTCGTGGTTCCCCTTCGTGTTGTCTTTTTCTTTTTGATTTGCAGACGCTGTTTATATATTATCGAAGGGGAGCCTTTTCCTGTGATAAGTGTCGGCAGTATTTTTCCTGGCCTGTTGCCTTTCTTTGAGTGAATCGTATTTATTCAAGGCCAGATCTGAGCTGGTAGAGCACTTGTTCCCTACAAATCTTGACTTCGTGAATAACGCAGAGGGTTTCTCTTGCTGAGAAACCGAATTGGAGGTAGCTGGTAGCTGAGGGAGAGTGAGGCCGTGTTTATTGCGGTGGATTTAGGGGCAGATGAGGTGTGCGCGTGTGAACAGTCATTTGGGAAGGCCACAGTGGCGTGGTGCTCCTGTGTCACCTGCTAGAACTTTGACAGGAAGAATAGTGAGGTGACAGAGCCACCACCTGAGCTGGAGCTCCTAGGGAAAAGAAACCGTCCCTTCCAACCTCCAAGTGCAGCTGAGGTTGCTTCCATGTGGGGCTTGCGTGGAGGGTTCCAGGGACAGGGCTCATTAGAGGCGATGCTGGCTCCCAGGTGACAATCAAATCACAGATGCTTACACCTCTCAAAGCACAGGGGCTCCCAGACCACACAGGCCTGAGGGCACCATGATGGGCACAGAGGAGGCCAGTGCCGTGGACATAATGCCTGGTGTGGCTCAGGAAACATCCTGTTGCCCTCCTGGGGCTCCAGGCTCCTCTGTGGCCCCAGGAGGCAGGGAGACTTGCCTGACAGGTGGTGGAGAGGCAGAGGCTGCTTTGTTCTCTCATTGGTCTCATCTGACTTATGCAGAGCCCAGGTGTGTGAGAGCAGCGCTATTTAATGGGGTTCCACCTGCAACCCCAGGCCTCTCTTGCCAGTGCCCTGGTGTCTCTGCACGTGGAGGCCTCCCCTCTGGCAGATGGGCTGGAATCAATAATCACAATCTTTGGGTGTGTTGTGGCCTCTGCTTTGCTGGTGGGATGACCCTTTGAGGCTAGAACTGCTATCACCCCCATTTTACAGACAGGGAAACTGAGGCACAAGAAGGCCCAGTGACTGTAGTGCTGCTGTTTCTCCCTAGGTTTCAGGTCTCTATTTGTGGAAGGCAGAAGCCCTCTTATCAGCACTTGAGGAGGGTCCCCGCAGTCCTGGCCCCTCTGTGGCTGGAGCTCATCTTCCTCACTGCCCGGCCACAGTTAGGTTTCCTGAAGTAAAGACTGACAGCGAAATCTTAGAAAGGAGAGGTCACAGGAGAGGGTCTGCAGAAAGAAAAGGAGGGGGTTGTGTTGTCCTGAGGGATGTGCATCTCAGGGGACAGAGACTGTTAGTGGCATGCGGTACCTTCTCCCACAGCTGGTTCCGTGTTTTGAATGCGTGTGTCCCTTCAAAATTCGTGTGTTGGCACCTAATCCCCAAGGTGATAGTATTAAGATGAGGACCTCTGAGGAAGTGACTGAGTCCTGAAGGCTCCTCCCCAGGAGTGGATTAATGTCCTTACAAAAAAGACTTCAGAGCTGGGCACAATGGTGTATGCCTATAATCCGGCAGCTCAAGAGGCTGAGGAAGGAGGATCACAAGTTCAAAGCCAGCCTCTGCAACTTAGTGAGGTCCTAAGCAACTTAGCGAGACCCTGTCTCAAAATTAAAAATATAAAAGGCTGGGGATGTGGCTCAGTGGTTGAGCACTCCTGGGTTCAATCCCCATTACCATAAAACAAAAACACTTCAGAAACCTGCCTGGCCCTTCTGCCACAGTGTTTGTCCCCTCTGGAGGAAACAGCAACAAAGAGCCACCTCGAATGCAGAGATGGATCCTTCCCTAGACACCGAATGTGCCAGAGCCTTGATCTAGGGAATTCCAATCTCCCCAACTGTAAGAAATTATTTATTTATTCATTTACACATTACAAAGCCTAGTGTATTTTGCAAGGTTCTAATGTGGGGTTGAGACTAAACCTGGAGTTGGGGCCTGTGCCATTGGTTGGAGGGCCCCAAACTCTTTCAACAGAGATGTTGACTGATTGCTTGTCCAGGGGTCCTTTTATACCATGACTTCCTCTCCCATCGGCCGATCAACTCTAACCATAATGTGTCAATATAGGACCCTAATATTTGTTTACAAGGTACCAGGCTGGGGAGAAAGGGCTTCACCTGCTCCCCACCACTGTGCTTCCTTCTGGGAATCCATAAATGGCCTGTGTTAGGTGGAACTGACCTGCAGGTATGTACACACAGGGATGTGCCCTTTAATGCAGATAGGATCCTCAGCTTCCATCAGCCTCTCAAAGGCCCCTCCAAGAGCTGAGGAATGATCATTGCCAGTTCATGACCACTTCCAGGGTGGCTGAAGGGTTGGGAATGAGATCCTTAATCTAGTGACAGGTCGGCCATGTGGGAGAGAAGTGGCACTATGCCCAAATCACCCATCGACAAGCCTGCCTCTTACTTGCTCCAAACACTGCATCCTTCTTTGCAACACACAAGTGAACTCTAGTACCTCCTTCCAGGATGATTGAGGAGTAAATGAGATTGGGCACTGGGCCCCTGCCCAACTCTTCACGTGCCTGCTTCCCCCACGTGTCCAGCCAAAGGTCTCCTCTTTTCCAAGTCTGACCCATGGTCCTGGGCAGCACCTCCGTGTCTTTGGGAGGTCTTCTTCCTTCCCCATGCACCCCTCCCTCTGGCCAATATCAGAGCTATTCACATTTCCACGGGGGGAGGAGCAGGAAGTGGGGAGACCTTGGTTCTCTGTACAGTCTTTGAGCAGCCACTGTGAACGTTTGGAGAGTACAGAGCTGGGATTCTCAGCTCCTTCAGGTGTGTGGTTTTGAATATTCCCTAAGCTTCTGTGCCGTGCTGGCTCCTCCTGGTCATGAGCCATCGGGACTGATGAGGCTCAAGTCACGTAATGCAAGCACTAAAAGCAAACATCTGGTGGAAAAGATCTTACAGGCTGCAGAGGACCACAGCCAAGATTTCCCGTCAGCCACATCCCAGCTTCAGCCGGCTGTCCCTGGATGGCTCCCATCTGCTTCTGTCCCAGGGAGATGAGGGCAGGTGAGCTCGCTGTCCCCAGCCCATTCATCTCCCTCTTGGCCCACGGCAGGAACGCATTTTTGAGTCTCTGCGGTGTTAACATTCAGCTTCCATATTTTCTGGTGACAAACTAGATCGTACCTTCAGCAAAGGGGACTTGGAAATCATATCATGTCAGAGTGATATTAAGCTTAACATGTATTGAACTCAGACTGGTGATTTGTTCTTAATTCAGATAGAAAGAAGGAGACCTGAGGTGGTAACGGGAGCACCTTCCCATTGCCAGGTTTCCCAGCCACACGCCTTGCCCCTGAGTTGCACCAGGAGACTGGTTCTGGTGAGAAGAGGTGGTTGGTGCCATTTTTGGGCAGAAGTGTTTAAGACTGGTACAAGTTTACTCCTGACCTATCCGTCCACTGAGAAGGCCACAGGTGTAGGTGTAATGTGTTGGAGCCACATATGAGAACAGCCTGAAGCACTGAGTCACCTGATGGAATGTTTCTTTCCCCCCCACATTGTTTTTTAAAGAGAGGGACAGTGAGAGAGAGAGAGAGAGAAGAGAGAGAGAGAGAGAGAATCATTTTTATTTAACTTTTCATGTGGCTTTTGTTGCTCCAACACTTTGATGTGTACATGGTGCAGGGATTCGAACCCAAGTCCTCATGCATGCTGGGCAAGCGCCATAACCACTGAGCCACTGCTGGAGTCCCTCCCCACATTTTCTTTCTTTATTTTTTTAAGAAAGAAGGACAGTGAGAGAGAGAGAGAGAGAGGGAGAAAGAGAAAGAACCAACTTTATTTAGTTTTTCACATGGCCTTCGTTGCTCTGACACTTTGACATGTACTGGTGCTGGGGTTTGAACTCATGTACTTGCACATGCCAGGCAAGCACTGCAACCACTGAGCCACTGCTCCAGCCCCCTCCCCACATTTTTATTGGTGTTTTATAGTTACACATAATGATAGGATTTATTGTTACATATTTGTACATGCACACAGTGTAACAATATAATTTGGCCAATTTCTCTCCCTAGCACGTTTCCCCTCCCTCATCTGCTCCCGTTCCCTGGTCCCTTTCTCTTACTGATCTCTGTTTGACTTTTTTTTTTGTTTAAGTTTTACCAGTTTTATTGATTATGTGGGAATTATTTAATATCTTAAAGGTGCAAAATATCTTTTTTTATTCCCCTCTTTTCCCTCCTTTTTTCTCTACTCTTCTAGACCTAATGGAAGACTGTTTTAAAAGACACTGCATTGGGCTGGAGCGGTGGCTCAGCAGTTACGGCACTTGCCTAGCAGCGTAAGGATGCGGGTTCTAACTCCAGCACCACATACACAACAGTGTTGGAGCAACGAAAGTCACATGAAAAGCTAAATAAAATTGATTCTCTCTCTCTCTCTCTCTCGTTGTCTCTTTCTCTTTATAAATTAAAAAAAGACACTGTTAGTAGGAATGTGGGGCTCAGGAGGCCACCAGATCAGGATAATATTGAGACTGCAATATGTTTGTCGGTCACAGTTTGGTGCTGTTGTCATTGAGGCTCTTTCATTCACAGTTACCAAGAGAAGGGGTCACCATGCCATCCAAGGTCCCGGTCAGAGAAGAGGGAGAGGAGGGAGCTGAGTGCAAGGACATTTATTGTGGTTTATGTTGGTGGGAGGAGGCTAAGCCCCTGTGGGCTTGCTGTTTGAATAACCTCGGTAACTGTGGGCCTAGGGCTGGTTTTCTGCACCAGCTGTGGGGTGACAAGGGCAGGTGGGTAGTGACCCACAGGATGAGGGCCCTACAAAGGAGGTGGTTGGCACATGACCCTGGATTGAGGAGTGTAGTCACAACCAAGTTGCCTGGGATCTCTAGGAACTGGCCAAGCCTGGGAGGGGTGGACCCTTGCAGGTCGGTCTTTCCCTGGATGTCAGAGCTGCTCACGTCAGCACAGGGAGATCTGCGGACAGGCCGCACAGCTCACACTGGACTTGGTAGGAGGGGTTGATTTACCTTGGCAGGGCACCATCGCAGGGACGCGCAGGGAAGCAGGGGCACATCATCCGTTCACTCGTTCATTCATTCTTTCTTTCATTCCCGTACTCAACCAATGGCTATGGTGCACGGCTGTGTCAGGCCCAGGGGAGCAGGCAGGACTCACAGTGATCAGGCATCAGCCTGCCCCAAGGAGCTCTGTCTCATAAGAAGGTGGCACCCATCAAAGGGTAAGGATGGTGGAGAGTGAATACTGCTGGGCAGACGTGGGTGAACAGGGAAGGCTATGGCCAAGGAGACAGGAAGCGGGGCTCAGACGATGTGTTACGTGAGGCCAGTGTGAGTGGTTAGGTAGGAGTTGCCCTGCAGAGAACTGGGCCTCGGAAGAGCTCTACAGAGGCAGGTTCAGGATCTGGCAAAGAGCTCAGCGGGGCGGTAGCAGAAGGGTCTGGTCGAGGCTGCTAGGTGACATTGAAAAGGCACTGGGCAAAGACTCCTGCCTCAGGCTGCTGAGATGCATGAAAGCTGGACAGACCAGGAGGTGCCCTTATGAGACTGGCAGTCACAGTCCATCCTGATGTCCCTGCCTCTCCTTCAGTGGCTCCTCCTTGCAAAGTCTTTGTGCTAAGTCAACCCTTCTATCACAGGGGACAGCAGGGATGGGGGGCGGATCCCATAACCTCCTGTACTCTGGGCAGGGATAGTAACTACTCTCCACGATTACTGTACCCATGGCAGACATCACCAATCGATTACCATTCCTTGCATCAGACGACAGAATGAGCCTTAGAAGCCTTCTCAATGTGACACTGCAGTAACTATGACCAAGGGATCCTGATTGGCATGCATGTCAAATTATATGTCATTTAAGTTTTAAGGGTTTTCAGATGAAGTGTCCTCTTTTTGGAAGCATTTTTATTTAAAAAAGAAAAAAGAGCCTGCAAGAAGAGGGCAAAGTGTAACCCAAGGAATGAATAACTAAGGGTGGAATTTCCATCAGCAGAAGCTTGCGGAGGGAAAATTGGCCCGAGCCCCTCAGCTCGCACTTGCCTCTCTCCCTCAGATGCCTGCTGTCCAGGGGAGGCAAGGATCTTCCTTCTCTTTTCTCACTTCCCTTTCTCTGTCGTCAGTTTCCGATGTTCATTTTCCAGGCTCAGGTATGCACCACTGAGCAGAGGAGGTGTCTGCAGGTAAGTTCCTCCTGCGTCATCTCCCTGCCTATCCCCTGCACGGCGCAGCAAAGAATAGACACTCAATAAATGTTTATTGATTGAATCTAAATTGCAGTTTTATCTAACACCCCGAGGGAAGCCAACTGGAAGCTGCACGCACCCCCATCTATGGCTGAAACACATTGACTACCAAGAAAGCGATGTTGTCTAACAGCCCCGGCTGGAGAGCCGCGAGTCCGCAAAGGCTCCTAAGTCAGGCTTCTGCAGCCCCTCCCTCACCGGAGCCTCACACGCTGTCCGTGCCGCAGTGACAGTGACTTGGTCATTTCACTAGCTTGGTTGCTCCCAGGCCTGACCAGCGGGCAGCTCTCAAGCCAGGCTGTGAACTAGCAAGGGAGATGGTTGCTAAGTACAGCAGCGGGAACAAGACAAAGAGTCCCCTCCCTCCCAGTCTCGCTTTCTAGGATGGGGGTCAGAGACAGGCACAGCCCAGACTCTGGAAGACATAGTGCTGGCAGGGGTCTCACTCCACCGCTGGAGGTTCAGAGGGTTTGGGCGGCTGTGGAGAGCAGGTGGAGGCATTTGAGAGGCAGAGAGGCATCCAGAGAGCAGAGGGAGGGGTGCGGTTTAGTTCCCAGATGGGCGACTGTGATGTGCTGTGGGTCTCACTTGGAGAGCTCAAGAATAAGGGGTGCAGGGGGTCAGGATCTGGTTGGGGAAGAAGTCATGACGTTGTCCTAGGAGTGACAGAAACCCTAAAGGGACAAGACTACCTAGGCAGGAGTGTAATGAGAGAGAAAGGAAGAAGATGGAGTTCCCACCCCTGGGGAAGAAGGAGGAAGCTGGAGAGGGTAGGAGAGGAGCAGCAATTGGGAGAGGAGGCGGAGGATAGAAACTTCCTCAGAAGATCACATGGCACCTGGGCCCCAGAGCAGCTCAGCCAAACACTCCAGGGGCAGGAGAGAGGGGCTGGAGGGTCCTGAAAGAGTTTCCCCTAAGGAGTGGGAGCTGGTTAGTTGGCCAGTACTTAGGATGAGGAGAGTAGAAAGGCAGGTGATCCAGAATATTCTCTCAAGTGGTTTTTCAACAAAAGGGAGGAATTAATAGGACTCAGAAAAGCTTTTCCTGCCTTCCTGTCCCTCCTCCTCTCCCTCTCTACCTGGAGGGCAGAGGTTGATTGATTGATAAGGTAGACCCAAGCAAATTTGAAGACCCCAAGAAAGGAGTCACAACAGGAGAGCAATTGTCAGCAGGGTGGATGGAGAGGATTCAGTATGGGAAATCATTCCTCCAACAAGTTTGCTGAGCACCTACTGTGTGCCCTGCACTGTGTAAGCACCTTGCTGGAGATACTCTGTAAGCAGCTACTGTGTGCTGTGTAAGCACCTTGCTGGGGTACTCTGTAGGCACCTACTGTGTGCCCTGCACTGTGTAAGCACCTTGCTGGGGTTCTCTGTAAGCACCTACTGTGTGCCCTGCACTGTGTAAGCACCTTGCTGGGGTACTCTGTAAGCACCTACTGTGTGCCCTGCACTGTGTAAGCACCTTGCTGGGGTACTCTGTAAGCACCTACTGTGTGCCCTGCACTGTGTAAGCACCTTGCTGGGGTTCTCTGTAAGCACACCAGGATCTCCGCTTCTGGACCCGGCACCTGCTGGGGACACATGTGGGCAGTCAGCTCAGTGAACACCTATGTCTCAGGGCATGTTGAAAGCCAGAAACTCCAGAGACAGAAAGAAAGTTGGGAGCAGAGTGTGAGTGACTTCGAACATGTGTCAGGGGAGGCCTAACTGAGAGGGTGAGATCTGCTAAAGACTCTGGCCGAGTGGCTGTCTGAGGTAGCAGGAAGTACAAGGAGCCTGTGTTCATTTGCAGGGGTCACCAGGAGAAAGGATCATGACCGGGTGGCTTAGACACAGTTCCAGAGGTTGCAGACCAAGAGCAAGGGGAGGGCAGGGCTGGCTCCTCCTGAGGCCTTTCTCCTTGTCTTATAGATGCTGTCCTCTCCCTGAGTCCTCATGTCAGTGTCCTTCAGTGAGACTTTAGGTTCTGATCTCTTTATCAGCCCCATCTACAAGCCTCCTTTTACCTTAATCACCTCTTTAAAGATTCTGTCCCGCTGGGTGCAGCGACACTCGCCTATAACCTCAGTAGCTCCGGAGGCTGAGGCAGGAGGATCGCAAGTTCAAAGCCAGCCTCAGCAACTTATCGAGGCCCTGAACAACTTAGCAAGACCCCTGTCTAAAAATAAGAAATAAAAAGGACTGGGGATATGGCTCAGTGGCTAAGCACCTGTGGGTTCAGTGTCTAAATAAATAAATATCCTGTCCTCATGTACAGTCACATTCCGTGGTATTGGGGACCAGGATATGAACATGAGTGGGACACAGCTCAGTCTATCGCAGGCCCTGAGCTGGGACAGTGGGTGGCGTATTGCGGGAGGGCGGAGGTGGGGCAGCAGCCTCACAATGCGAATGCTGAATGTGGACGTCAGTGCCTATTCCCAGGGGTCTCCAGGGCTGTGTTTTGCTGTGAAACTGCTGAAGCTCTATAGAAACCAACAGCCAAGAATCAAGATTTTCCCCTGTTGATAACCTTCTTCTTGGGTGTCCAGCAACAGCACCCAGTCCCCAGGCTAAACGCTCCGGCTGTAATTTTAATCAGCAGCTTCTGACACTTTGGGCAGCCCACCTAGCATGTGATCTTGACTCACCCTCCAGTGCCTGCTGAGATCTGGTCAGTGGCCCAGAGTCTTTGCAGTGCCCCAGGGCAGGGAGCCCTGTCACAGAGGCATTAACTCAGAGTCCAGAACTGGCTGCAGCCTTTGGAAATCAGCCTGGGAGGCAGGGCAGATGGAGGGGCCTGGGCACTGTGGAGAGTTCAGACAGGGCCTTGCAAGGGGCCCTGGACAGCTGGGCTGGAGAGGAAGATCTTGGTAGGAGGCTGGAGAGGCCAACAGGGGCCAGACCATAAAGGAGGTCTTGTTTGCAGATTAAGCTGTAGGGCTTCATCCAGCCCCCGTAGGGAGTAGCAAGTGTGTTTAAAGCCACTGAGGCCAAGGTGTGGAGAAAGAGCTGGAGGCTTTGGGGAGAAGCCTTTGCTGTTACCCAGGGCTGAGTCTTCCCTTCCCCTCTCCACCTCCACTGGACTCTGAGTGTCCAGTTCTGAGTCAGGGTGGCCTTCGGCGGCTGTCTCTTTCATGACAGCTCTGACATAAACCTTCTGCCCTGAGGTCTGGCCAAGCTAAGACATTTCTAAAAGCATAACGCTGGTGGATGGTTTGCAAACTTGTCTGTGCTCCTTTGCAAAGTGACTTTGAAGCTCTTCACATCAGTGGATGCATTTCTTATCCCCTGAATCCACGACTCCTCTTGGCCCACAGGACATGGCAGAAGTGACCCTCTGCCAGTCCAGAGCTCAGGCCCCAGATGTTCACTTCTGCCCTTCCTTCAGGAGTGCTGTGTCTGCCATGTGAGCCATCAAGCTGACTTGCTGGAAGAGGGGACACCACGCCTGCTGTGTTAGCTATCTCTCGTTGCATAAAGAGTTACCTCAAAGCCAAGAAGCATAAACATACACCCATCACCTTCGCATTTCTGGGCAATGCAGCCACTTGGCTGTGTCCTGAAAAGGGGGTAGAAACTAGATTACATGAGACCCCTTGGGCCTGGGCAGGGACTTGGACTTTGGGAACATGGGGGTCATTCTGGGGGTTTCCCACACGGGAGCAAAGAGACAGATTTGCCCGTTAGGAAGCCCATGGGCTGAAGTGGACAATCAGGCAGTCACCTGAAAGCTGGTGGCAGAGAGGAATTTAGGGAGGGGGAAATAAAGGGTGGTTTGGGCTTTGGTAGAGGCAGGAGATGGGATGGAGAGCTATTTGGAGGGAGCTGCTGCAATTCAGACTAACTCACTGATCGGCAAGACCTGAACTGGGAACAGTACCTGGTGTGTTGCAGAGGTCCAAGGCAGGGCCACAGCCTCAGGTGTAGACTCTGAAAGTGGTGCCTCTTCCCCAGGGCCCCCAGGGCTGTGTAGTAGAACGCCCAGAGGGAAGAAGAGAGGAAGGAAGGACAAAATCCGTGTTTTGAGCCTACACACCCTGGGAGCTAGTGGCAAGTGGCTTGTTTTTTTTCTTTCCCTTGTTCCATTAAATTGTTTTTCAATTCTTTCTCTCTCTTTTTTTAAAATCAATTGGGTGTTTGCGTGTGTCTGTTTCTGGATTCTCTATTGTGCTCCACTGATCTATGTGCCTGTCTGTCTTTCCACCAATTCTACACTGTTTGGGTCACTTTAGCTATATTCTTAGCTTTAATATTGAGCAGGGTTATTTATCCTAATTTAAATTTCTTTTTCAAGAACATTTATCTGTTCTAGGTCTTGTGCTTTTCCATAAAAACTTTAAAACAAGCCTGTGACTATGACTATGAAATCTCTTGCTGGGATTTTTATCATAATCACATTTAAATCTGTAGACGAGTTGAGGAGAGTGATTATCTTTGCTATGTTAAATCCTCTATTTCATGAACATGGTATATCCTCCTTTAATTATTCTCTTTGTTTTATAAGCATTTTGTAATTTTTAGAGATGGATCCTGCACATGCTTTTATAGATTTATGTCTAAGTATTTCGTTTTCTTTGAAGCAATTGTAAATATATTCTTAGTTTTCATTTCTTAGCATTCATTATTAGTATATAGAAATATAGTTGATTTTTATATGTTGATCTTATGTCCTGTGGCCTTCTGAATTCACTTATTCATTTTATGAGGTTTTTTGGTTTTTTTTTTAAGATTCCTTGGAATTGGGCAGGAACGGTGGCTTGGCGGTTTCAGCATTTGCCTGGCATGCGTGAGTGCCAGGGTTCAAACCCCAGCACCACGTACACAACGAAGTCTCAGAGCAATGAAAGCCACATGAAAAACTAAATAAAAAATTGTTTCTCTCTTTCTCTCACTCTCTCTCTCTCTTAAAAAAATTTATTTAGGGGCTAGAGCAGTGGCTCAGCAGTCACAGCACCTTCCTGACATGCACAAGGACCCAAGTCTGAACCCCAGCACCATATACCCAACTAACTGTCAATGAAGCAAAAACCAGATGAAAATATAAATAAAATTAATTCTCTCCCCCCCTCTTTATCTCCCACATGCTCTGTCTTTTAAAAAGTCTGTTTAGATAATTTCCTTTTTCCAGTTTTTATGGATACATATGCCAACAAAAATTCTCTTAGGTTTCCTTAATCTGAGGATGTTTCTTTCCTCTTCACTCTTTTTTTTTAAGAGAAGGACAGTGAGAGAGAGGGTGTGTGTGTGTGAGAGAGACAGAGACAGAGAGAATCATTTTTATTGAGTTTTTCACATGGCTTTCGTTGCTCTGACACTTAGCTGTGTACGTGGGTGCAGGGGTTTGAACCCGTGTACCTGTGCATGCCGGGTAAGCGCCATAACCGCCGAGCCACCGCTCCAGCCCCTCCTCTTAACTTCTGAAGGATATTTGTACTAGGTACCGCATTCACAGTTGACAATTCTTCTCTTTCAGGACTTGAAAATGCTGAGCAACTTCTTTCTGGGCTCCATGTTTCACATAAGAATCCTGCAGTCATTCAAATTAATGTTCCCAAATCAATCATGTGTTGTCTCTTCCTGACTACTTTCGGTATTTTATCTTTAGTTTTCAGGAGTTTGATTGTTACGTGGATTTCTTTACATTTAGTATGTTTAGGGTTCACTCAGCTTCTTAAATCTGTTTTTTTCCATAACTGGGGAGTTTTCACTTATTCATTTTATGAGTTTCTTTGAATGCTTTTTTTACTCCCGTTCTCTCTTCTTTTTTTGGGACTCAGAGGATACGAATGTCAGTTCTTTTTTTATTGTTTCATAGATCTCTGAAACTCCATTTGCTTTGATTTACTTTGGTTCGGTCTGTTTTCTGTTAACCAGATTGAGTGAGTTCTGTTACTGTTGAGTTCAACGCTGCATCCCCTGCCATCTATGCTATCCTACCCATCTAGTGAGACCCCTGCCACCCCATTGTTGTATTTTCTCTCATGTAATTTCCAACTGCTTCTTTAAAAACCAGCTTCCCTTTGTAATCGACTTTCCATCTTTCATTGGTTTCTAAAGAATTCATAATTGTTTGCTGAAGCATTTTCACAATGATTGCTTTTAAGTTCTTGATCATTTCAACCTATGATTCATTTTCATATTGACATCTGTTGACTACTTTTATTTTCTTTCATCCAAGTGGTGACTTGATTATAAGTCCTTGATATAACAAGTGATTTCCTACTCTATATTGGACATTTTGTATATTACATAATGAGATTCTGGATTCTGTTCATCTTTTGTTTTTCTGCAGGCAGTCTTCTGCCAGGACGTAGCATGAGGGTTGGATGGATGAATTGTCTGTCTGTCCTTCCCACTGGGCCCCACCAGCCCTTCAGGCAGAAGCGGAGTGCTGACTCACACTGCTCTGTTGCAGATGGGTGCATGGTAGTTGGCTCCCCTCTGAGCCTTGCTGATACCCTCCTGATGGAAGGGGAGCATCAGCTTGTATCTGAGCCCCACTGCTAGGTTCTATTGACACAGGCCTGGGAGAAGTGGACAGCTTATTCCCACTGTTTGGCTGCTGCAGAGGAGAGCAGACATTCAGCTGCCCAGTGGGCCTGGTTGACAACAGCAAGTGGAGGCCGGGGGGATGTTCCTTTGCTTCTTTGCTGTGCCAAGTCTGGAGAAATTTTAGTTATGAGAACAAGGACCTGGAGACTATGGAGCTACTCCATCTTGGCCAGAGCTGTAAAATAGGTATAAATACCTACTCCACCTACATCACAGTACTGTTTTGAGAATTGACTAAGATGTTTGTGTGAGTGAAAGTACAGAGAAGCGTTTTACTAGTAGATGCTAATTATTATAATGATTGTTATTTCTGGGACTAGGGTCTTGTTAGATGTCACTTAAGAAGAGATAGAATAAGCGGGAGGGACTGCCGTATTCATCTATCAATTTAATGTTGCTGAAAACGAAGCTGACAGCTAGGAGCCAGCCTTCTGTTATCTTTTCCCTGTTTCTTTGGAGACTGTGGTGACCTTTCTCTTCACGAGCAATAACCCTGGAGAAAGCTAGAGAAAACAGAGATTAGGGTCATGGCAAGGAGAGAGCAATAAAACAGCTTTAAAGAGCCCAATAAACCAGCATAATTGAATGTAGTAAGGATTGTGGCCAGGACAGGGGTAGAAGCTGTCTGCAGTATCGAGGCCAGAAAAGCAATCTCAAAGGAAAACGATGCTGAACCTGGGAAGGGAGGAACGAGTGGAAAGCAGCCCCAGAGCTGACAGGGGTGGCCAAGGCCTGCCTCACATAGCGACCACTGGACAGGTCACCAACTGCAGTTCCCCACTACTCCCATCAGGATGCTGTGGGCCTTGCGTGCCATGGGTGCCTCTTCCAGGCAGGCAAAGGGCTCTGGAGTCAGACGTGAGAGCTGCAGTTTCTCCTGATGTAAGAGGAAGGTGCCAGCTCCACCAGGTTGTCCGAGG
>PVKS010008352.1:0-68718 GCA_004027875.1 Aplodontia rufa | reverse complement strand
GAGAGAGAGAGAGAGAGAAAGAATCAATTTTATTTAGTTTTTCATGTGACTTTCATTGCTCCAACACTTTGTTGTGTACATGGTGCTTAGGTTCGAACTCTCATACTTGGGCACACTAGGCAAGCACTGTAAGTGCTGAGCCACCACTCCAGCCCTTGAAAAAACTTTAATACATGATTGGTTCATAACAATATCCCTTTGGTAGATATATCTTTGTTTTTAAAGAATATAAACCTGGGAATTAAAAGTGGCATACTTGAAGTCACAAACGCTATTTAGAATCCAAACCCAAGATTGTCCAATATCATTCACTTAATTCTTATTCTTTTATGACTCCCCAGTGTTGTTGTATGTTTTCAGATTGTGAAATTGGATAGGGTAAATCCTGAGCTTTTAGGCGGAGATCATCTTAAACCCAAGGAAAATTTGCTAAAGTAAACCTCTGAAATTCCAAATTCTAAGCTATTGGATTATTCTCCTACTAAGCTGAGAAATTCCTTCTTTGTTATTTTTCTTTGGATATATGTCAATGTGATGTGATTGTATTAAGAAAACATGTTGTAGAATAAAATATACAAATGAGCATGTGAAAATCTACTCAAAATATATTTGAATTATGGATAGATACCAAATGTCATCTAAAAGGAAAGTATGCAAACATGCCCATTCAAATAATGTAGGTATCTGTGAAAAATAATCTAGCGATCAATATTTTCTTTCTTTTTTAGATAGCGTGTGGAGAGAGAGACAAATTCAATTTTTATTTATGTTTCCATCAACCATTATTTCTCTAACACTTAGTTGTGTGTGTGGTGCTGGGGTTTGAATCCATGTCCTGGCGCATGCATGCCAGGCAAGCGCTTGAACCATTGAGCCACTGCTCCAGCCCCAACATCAATAAATTCTTAAAAATAAATATTTTAATCCAGATATGTTAAGTTTTTTGGTAACATTTGTAATACAGAAATTTGATTATGATCTACATTAAAATTTTTAATTGCCTTTAGAAAATAAGTGATGAGTATAAAAATAAAGCAAAAATCCATTATTTGACCCCGAAGTGCAAAAATTACTGAAATAAGATTTAAAATAAAAACCAAAACAAAAAAGTTCTACTATGTCCAGGGAACATATAAGCTCTGAAAATCTGTAGTATGACAATCAGTATGAAGAAAGATTTATAAGATTGGGAGCTATAAATAAAAGAAGTAGAATAAATGAGGTTTAGCCAGTATGAAAGTTTTGCATAGGAGGATAATACAGTATTTTTAGTATCTATGAATAACAATTTTAAAATTCCAGTATTTCTCTAATTTTTAGTTTTGACATATTATGCCATGGGCTTAGCAGATACAGTAGAAAACCTTATGAAAGTTATTCATAGACTATGGAAGAGCTTCCAAAATGCAGGGACATTTTCATAAGCTACATGAAATTTCTCATTAGATTCAAACTGTCAATAGAATTGAATAGTAATATTTACCTACTCAGAAACATTTTCTTTGTAAATTTAAAGGGTAGTGAGCATACCTGTCAGGATAACTATTTGCTTAAAATTGTTGTAATTATGATTTCTGGGACACAGCATCAAAACATAAATTCAAGAAATCAGTAGTCGCAGGTACCAGACACCAAGAAGCACTTTCTTAGAAAAATGAATATATTAAAGTCACAAAATTGACAGACTGGATAACTTCCATAACAAGAATGTTGGCATACTGTTTGCATTTTTAAAGCACATGAAGGATAGAGTTCATTTTCTTTCTTTCTTTGATTCCACCTGTGGTAAGCCCAGGAGACAATCTGAATTATCTACTCCCCAGGGAAATGCTGAGCTTTGTCACTAGCACAATCAAATGTTCCAGCCTTCCTAAGGGAAGTAATTGTCCCAAGTGTGGTATTTATAGTGGGCAATGCATTTGTCTGTCTACAGTTTGGATAAATTAGTGCCTTCAGTCAAGTATATTATGAACCTCAAATGGATGCCAACTTCACTTGCAGAATGACCAACTTACCCATAAGTATCTATTGCAAAGCACCCTCTAAAACACTGAAAACACAATATAACAAGACAGAACTCTACCAAGAAATTCATACTTAAGAATCCTTCTGCTAAATGTTTGCAGTGATGATCTGTTGGGCTAATAGAAAGTAAGGTTTATGGAGCTGGATTGTATTAGAGTCAACTTCTAGGCCAGCTTATGCATCCTGTCATAAAATAGGTTCTATTTAGAAAGATTATCATCTCCTCCACTGCATGGACCTTAGTTTAGTAATAGGATAGCTATTTTATACTGAAGTGGGTGTTTCCTTGAGGAATGAAATCCATTCCCTACACTTAGGTATTTTCAGCCATTCAGATACTGCAACTTCCAGGAGGCCAAAATAAGGAAAGAAGGAGAGAGTAGCAGGAAAACGTTTAACTTGACACATTGTTCTAAGGTCAAATTTCAGCATAAATATCCTTAAGCAGGGGCAACTTCAGCAAGAAGCTGCATTGCTGTTTATGCTGGAAGCTTTAGCTCCCATGTTTACACTAGTTTAGTAGAGTCTAAAATCAGGTCTTGGAATTAGGGTACATAACAGTTCAGAACAGCAGCCTTGCATTAAAAAACATTCTAAGAAATGTAAAATTAGGCCAAGGACTATGTTCATTGGCTTGACCCACAACTAATTTTAAGAAGGAAATTCTACAATTACCTAATAGACAATAAATGAAACCATAAATCTTAAATTTTTGGAAATATTAGTTCTAGAAAATATTTTCTTATCTGTAAATATCAGTGATATGTTGACTTTACTATTATTTCCAATCACTGTGGATGTGCTTGTCATTTGGTATGACAACAACTGTAGTAGGTATAAGCATATTTAAACAGATGAACTAAAGTGATTCCAAGTCAGTTTCCTCAGCTCTCTTCCAAGCTGATTCTCATCCTTATCCTGACCTCCGATTGTTGAATTCATCTACAACAATGACTTTGCAAGTCATTCTGTGTTCCCTCGTCTTGTCTAGGATGAGTTCTATGTCTTAGATAATCCTCAATGTCTGTTGCAACAATTGGAAACCTACCCAGTTTTCATCAATTTTTGTGATTCAAGATATTCCACATGTTCCCCATACTTTTATCACTCATTTTTTAATCTTCTTTCCATTTCAACTGGGATTTAGTAATTTGAGATTCAGTTCCTAAGTCCAGTTTACAAAAAGATATTCTTAAGATGTATCTATCCATATTTAGGTCTGTATCTCTATATCTGTCTTTGCTATCTCTTTGTACTTTCTTATTTTTAAGAAATTTGTACTGAATTTCCAATGACTTTCAGTTTTTTAAATGGAAAATTCAAGGAACTGTTGTATCCTAAGATTACTAAAATATTTGCCACAAATTATAAGACCAACAGTATATTATAGAACTGTCATCACCACTAAAGCAGTAAGCCGTCCTGTTTTAGATTCAAGGAATGAAGAAGTATCCATCAACAAGAATGGAATTAGGTCACTGCATGTGCATGAATAGTATTCAGTACTGCAGTCATCCTATCACTCTAGCTTTGATCTGTCTAAATATATCTACCAAATTGCTTTGCACAACTGGATCCTATTAATCTGTTTAAGTTTCTTCTTTCAGATATTCAGAGTTCTAAAATGTTCCCACGATTCCTGACCTTCCTCACCTGGTGAATGTGGGCAGGACCTGTTAATGTATGATTGTCATTTCAATGATGATGATACATAATATAAAACTTCCATCTCAGCAGATTGGAAAGAAATTCTCAAGCTGGTTTCCAAGAAATAAGTGACATATTGTTTGAAAGGACCACATTACTAGGACCTGAAGGCACCCTACAGGAACTGAGAAAGACACTCAACAGATGACTGGAAGGGAAATGGCAACCCCAGTCTTACATATGTTTTAGTTGGTTTCATGTCAAAATGAAAATATTTGACAAGAACAATGTAGAAGAAGAACGATTTATTTTTGCTGATGGTTTCACAGGATGCAGTCCATGATCTCTCACCTGCATTGCTCTGGAACTGAGGTGAATCTGAACATCGTGGTAGAAGGGCATGATAGCCAGGAAGCTGAGAAAGAGCCAGGGAAAAGATAAATCCTTCCAGATACATCTCCGGTGACCTACTCACTCCAATTATGCTCCAACTCTCTAGTCCATTCAGCTATCAATCGGTAAGCATTTATCCACTGATAAGATTAGGGCTCTTGTCATCCAAAACTGCCTATAATCCACTAACTCTCAACCTTACAATATTGGAAAACAAGCTTTTAACACATGAACTTTTTTCCAGATGGAAACCATAATGATATCCAGGGAACTGAGTCTTGGTCACAACCTAAATGAGCTCAGATAAAGCTCATTAAGTGATTAATGATGATGTCCTGGGCAGAGGACCCACATAAGCCATACCCGTATGCCTAACCTACAAAAACCATGGAGAAAAAAATATTGCTTTAAGATTGTATCAATATTGTATAGGATAATAGAGAATTGATGCTTCTTTCTAAAGTCAATTTATAAGTCTTTCTAGCTCCTCAATCTAATATACTCCACCCCACACAGTCAACTCCTGATATAGTTTATTGCTTTATTTTCTTGATAGTGTATAATGCTATCTTAAATGATACATTTTCTGGTTGAACAATAAAATAATCTAATGATAGCTAATAACAATTACATTTTGTAATATATCAGTATTTAAGTATTACTTATTTAAACTTCATTCTCTCTCTATGAAGAAGGCATATGATTTGTATTTTACAGAGGCTATTCTTGGACATTGGCATGTTAAATAATCACTTTGAAATCACACCTTTGTCAAGTAGAAAGGCTGTGTAAAAAAATAAACTGTATATAAATCAAAGTTTTCCTCTGGTAGTTCTTAGTATGTTATTCTGCTTTAAGTAATAAGTTTCACAATTTATATATTATTATTTATTATTACTATAAATCAATTGCAATTTAATTTATTTCCAATTACAAATTCTGGCACTTCTCCATTCAAAAAAGAAAAATAAAGATAACAAGTTTATGAATTCGTACAGAGCCAATTATTTATTTTTTACTCTTCATGAAAAATATGCTTTCCCCTTATTGTATTATGATTGAAATGCCCAGGATAGATTTTTCTTATGAAAAATAGTTGACATTAAACTATTAAAGCAATAAAACAGAAAATCCACAGAGACTTTACCACTGTGAAGATCAGTTACAAAATCATTTTGCTATATTACATTGTCATCTCAAAGGGTTTGTTTGATAGTTACAACATGAAATAACAACTAAACATGGGTAGAAACAAGATATAATCTATTATAAATGCAAATTATTTTTCTTATCTCAAAAGCAATGCCTATTTATTGTGGAAAATTTAGACAACCTAAACAACAACACCAAAAAATAAAAAAAAAAGGAAACATTTGAAACTCATAATACCAACCAACATGTTGCAATTGTAAAAATTGATTATAACATTTTAATAATTTCCTTTATTTACATTTGTACAAATGGGTCCATGTTGCACATAATTAAAAAAATTTTCCCATTGAAAGTGTAATCCAAATTTATTGCATATTTATGTATGTCATTTTACTATTAACTATATTTTTAATTGTTGAACTCAGGAGAATCTTTTGGTTGTATTAGTAATCAAAATGTGTATGTGGATCAAAATTCTCATGGGTAAAAATAGGAACACAACTTTTGTGGATCTTATATAATACATTGTAAAAATGAAATTGCTATATCAAATGGTATGCATATAAACATACACAGTGCATATTCATATTTCTTTAGTATATATATATATATATATGTAGCAATGGTTTATGTTAAATTTTTAAATATTTACTGCATCTAAGTATGGCAATTTTCACCTGTATTTCACGGATACTTTATCATCTCTACCATATTTAAATTACATGTATTTCTCATTATATTAAGTGTTCACTGCTTTTCTTCTTGGTACTTGTTTTTCCCTGGGATATATTTCTATCTTCATCATTTGACAAGATCTAGATAAAATGACATTTTTTTATGAAATCATGTGATTCTGATAAACATTTCTGCATTGAAGTTCATTTAAGCTTATTTATTTCATTTACATATTTCATTCAAGTTAACTTTTAATTAGCATAACCTATATTTCATTATATTTCTGTTCATCTGTCTAATTTTAGACTACATAGCAGATATCACACTTGGGATTCACTTAGATCTTATGCTTCTGTCACTACATGTATTCTCAAAACAGTGTTTAATTTATTTCTTTCTGGATATCACATAAACAATGTCGGAAGTGGCATAATTTCCTCAAATATTTGAAAGTCTTTCCTCATTAAATTTAAACATTCAGGAGACATCCAGAATAATCTGAATTAAATTTCCAGTGGCATATACAAATTTATAAAATTTGTAAAACTACAAAGAAAATAGGAATTACTCAGTAAAGTTTTATTGTTAATCCCTATGTTACTCATCCATTATTTATCACTCCCATGAAAAAATAGCTAGAATAAAAATATTTAATATATTGTGGCCACTTTTTGCATCAATATCATTTTATCTTTCTTATTTATTTTACCATATAAAATGTCTATTATTTTAATCTCAGTTTTGAACTTTAAATTTCATATAGAAAAGTGTGTGTTTTTTCTTTATAATTGAATCCAGAGTGAAAAATAATGTTATGGAAGTCTCATATACTTTAAATATGTTAAATATACAAGTACATATGTATATGAATGAATATAATGAATGTGTGGGTGTAACACACACACACATACACACACACAAGAAATGGTAATTCCAAGTTGTTAATTTAATCATTCAAGCCTCTGGAGCTATCTAATTCCAAATGATTGGAAGTAAATCCCAAATGTACAGTCACTGTGCACTAGTGTCCATCTACAAGATAAAGAAACCCTGTGGTTTGCAACTGCACCTTGTAATTGTGCCATATTGTGCAGGAATTTTCTATGGATTAGAAAAAGTTTGGAAAAGTATGGTCTTATGAGGTTGATTTGAGGTGAGAGTGTTTGTTCCAGTGGAAAACACACAAGCATACACATACATCCAGAAACCATGAAGATCATTTACTGATTATATGGAGAGTAGCTGCTTTTATGCCAAGCTTAAAGGCTGGGAAACACTGATGATGTATAGGTCTCAAATAAATCCTGTCATGTGCCATGAGAGTTTGCTCATTGATGTACTATAGCTAATTACCCACCAGTACATGCCTAAACTTTGGGGCAGTATTTAATTTCCTATTACAGATACAAAATTTTTCAATATTCTTCCTCTTACGTAATAAGTTTTAAAGCATGTGGTCAAGGAAAGCAATATTCCCTTAGTTTAGGTCAAGGACCAATGATTTCAATAAATCAGACTAAATAAATAAAGTCTGTATTTATGCTGACATTTCTAAATTTGTAAAAAGGACAAGAATTTGCAGAACATACTGTAAGAAGTCCCACGTTTTCATGCAGAGGAAGGAAGCAACCACGTTTTCCATCGAAAGTACAACTGAGATTTCTATTATTGGTCTTTTATTTTGTAATAGCATTTTAGAAAATAGTAAAAAGAGAAAAAGGACATATGGTTAAATAAATGGCTGACAAATGACACTGATGGAGGACAAAATCTCATTTGAAAACCAGTGATTTTAAATTCACCATGTAGTTGCTTCTAGTTGAATGAATTTTTCCTCTTGTACTCATTAATATATATTTAGGATTATTATAGTGATCCAAGTGTCTTTCTTCTCTTTTTCCTTTTTGTCTATATATTTGCAGTGACAGTATGGCATGAAGGAAAATCAGCATCAGTATAGTGGTAAGAAAGTATATAATTTTAAATCCTAGGATGCAGATGGAATTGAATATTAGTTGATCAATATTCTAAGAAATGAAAAAGGAACATAATTTTATATTGTGCAAAATCCATGGATAGAAGTGAGAAAAAATTAGATAAAATATTAAGAGGTAGAAAATATGACAGAACAGAGTTAGGCATGATTCCCAATTCATCCACTCCATGCTCCCACACACATACAAAATGG
The DNA here is from genome assembly GCA_004027875.1 of Aplodontia rufa. Taxonomy (NCBI): domain Eukaryota; kingdom Metazoa; phylum Chordata; class Mammalia; order Rodentia; family Aplodontiidae; genus Aplodontia; species Aplodontia rufa. The sequence goes on along the minus strand of PVKS010008352.1, from coordinate 60,638 downwards.
AGGCAGTGAAGAAACAAGAGATATCAAATAAATTTACTACACATTTATATGTGGATTAAAGGAATCATGGAGAACAGTATCAACAAGGCTTTCACTTTTCATAAGGTCTAATAATATGTGGCTTGACTCTGAAGTGATTATAGTAATTAGGGTTCAGTGTCTTCTCTAAAAGTGCTACTAATACTCAATAAAATATATCATGAAGAAGAAATGAAAAATAAAAATGAAAAACAGAATAAGGACGCAGTACATCAGAAGAATAGATAATTAAAGGAGAATCAATTCTGAATTAAACATCAAGAAAAAAATCAAAGTGGCAGGAAATAAAAATCATGTCTCTATAATAACATTGAAAATAAATGGTCTAAATTCCTCCTCAATCAAAAGACGTAGATAGATAGATTGGATTAAAAAACATGACCAAAAATGTGTTATTTTCAAGAGACATACCTTACAGACAGACATTTACAGAATGAGGATAAAAGGATGGGACAAGATATACCATACCAATTGTGCTGGCAAACAGAAAGTGTCTCATACCAGACAAAGTGGATTTCAAATCAAATATAGTCAGAAGAGACAACAAAGTTCACTTCATACTGGTTAATTGAATCATCCAAAAACACCACTTAATGATTATAAATCTTTATGCTCAAAATCATGGTGTATAAAACAAACTCTTTCTAATGTCAACAATCAAATACACTGAACTACAATAATACTGGGTAACTCCAACTCCTCTCTGTCACCATTAGATAGGTAATCCAGACATAACTAAGTAAAATTTTTTCACATCTAAAAAATGTGTTCAATAGTGGATATATAAAATATTTCATCCATTCATGACTGGAATAATCTTCTTGTCTTCAGCACATAGAACATTTTCTAAAATATTCCATATTTTAGATCACAAATACAACTAGCAGATTCAAAAATATAAAGATAATTATTTGTATCCTATCAGGTCAAAATGAAGTAAAATTAGAAATCAATGGATACAATAAAACACAGAAACCATTCTAATATCTGGGACTTTTAAATGATGAAAAGATAGCAGAAGAAATCAGGGAAGGTACTGGAGCAGCACTTGCCCAGCATGTGAGAATACATGGGTTCAAACCCCAGCACCCAAGTACACAACCAAGTGTCAGAGCAATGAAGGCCATGTAAAAAACTCAATAAAAATTGATTCTCTCTTTCTCTCTCTTTCTGTTTCACTGTTCTTTTCTCTTAAAAAAAATCAGGGGAGAAATAAAAAATTCTTATGAACAAATGAGAATAGCGATACAACATATCAAAATATCTGGGATGTTTGAAGGCAGTTTTAATTTAAGTGGAAAGTTCATGATATTGAGATTATACATTAAAAGAATAGAAACATACTAAATAAATAATCTAACATTACATCTCAAGGCCATTGAAAGAGAAGAACAAACCAAAACAAAAATCAGTAGAAAATGGAAAATTGCAAATCAGAGATAAAATCAATAAAATTGAGAATTAAAAAAAATATGAAGGATCAATGAAGCAAAGAGTTGATCTTTTGAAAAGATAAATAAGATTGATAAAGCCTTGGCCAAATTAACCAAAGTAAAGAGAGAAGACTCAGATGAATAAAATCATAGAATAAAAGGGTAATATCACCACAAACACTATGAAATCCAGAGAGCTATCAGAAATTATTTTGAAAATTTATACCCCAATAAGCTAGAAAATCTTGAAGATATAGACATATTCCTAGAGACATAGTACCTACAAATTGAACCAGGAGAATATAGAAAACCTAAACATATCCTTTTCAAGTAACGAAATTAAAGCAGCTATCAAAAGCCTTTTAACAAAGAGAAGCCCAGGAACAGTTGGATTCTCAGTTGAATTCTACCAGACACTTAAAGAATCACCATTTCTCCTCAAGTTATTCAAGAAAAGGAAGGAACACTGCCAAGTTCATTCTATGAAGCTAGCACACCGTAAGACAATAATCAGACAAAGACACATCTAGGAAAAAAAATTAGGGAAATATTCTGTTTTTTTTTTAATTAAGTGTCTTTTTTGTTTTTTAAAGAGAGAGGGACAGTGAGATAGACAGAAAAAGAGTTTTTCACATGGCTTTCGTTGCTCCAACACTTAGTTGTGTACATGGTGCTGGGGTTCGAACCCGGGTCCTCGCTCTTGCCAGGCAAGCACTGAAACTGCTGAGCTACCGCTCCAGCCCTAGGGAAATATTCTTGATGAATATAAATGTAAAAAGTCTTAATAAAATATTAGTAAATTGCATAGAAAAACACATTAGGTACTGGAGCAGTGGCTTGGAAGTTATGGTGCTTCCCAGTATGCTCAGGTACATGGGTTCAAACCCCAGCACCCACACACACAAATAAGTGTCAGAGCAACAAAAGCCATGTAAAACACCTCAATAAAATTGATTCTCTCTCTCTCTTTCTTATTGTCCTTCTCTCTTAAAAATAAAAAAAAAACAGTAAAAAGATAATGCAACATGATCAAGTGAGTTTCATTCAGAGATGTGAGGTTGCCTCAGCATATGCAAATCAGTAAATGTAACCCACTACATAAAGGTAAGTACAAAGACCACATGGTTATCTCAATAGATACAGAAAAAGCATTTCACAAATTCCAACACCCAATCATGTTTAAAACACTAGATAAACTAGGGGTAGAAGGAACATACCTGAACATTGTAAAAACAAAGGCCAACATCATATAGAACAGAGGAAAACAAAGTATTTCCTCTAAAAACAGGAACAAGACAAGGATTCCCACTATTACCACTCCTTTTCAACACAGTTCTTGAAATTCTAACTGGAGTAGTCAGGCAAAAGAAGGAAATTAAAGGGATACATATTGAAAAAGAAGAACTCAAATTATCTCTGTTTGCTGATGACATGATCCTACATTTAGAAGACCCAGAAACTCTACCAGAAGACTTCAAGAGCTGATAAACAAATTTAGTACAATAGCAGGATACAAGATCAACATCTATAAATCAATCACTTTTCTATATTAATATAATGAATCAACTGGAGAAAACTGGAAAACTATCTGTAGTGGTTTAGGTATTAGTTGTCTCCCAACAGCTCATGTGTGAGGCAGGGCAAGAAGGCTTTTAGAGGTGAAATAGTTGGGTTGTGAGAGTTTTCATCCAATAATGAATTAATCCCTGATAGGGATTAGAGTGGTAACTGAATATAGTTACGGTGTGGCAGGAGGAAGTAGGTCATTGGAAGCATGCCTTTTGAGTACATATTTTATATCTGGTACATGGAGTCTCTCTCTCTCTCTCTCTCTCTCTCTTCCCTTCCTGATTGCAATTCTCTGACCCACTTTCCTTCACCAGATTCTTCTCCCATGATGTTCTTTCTCACCTCAAACTCAGAGGAATGGAGCCTGTTATCTGTGGAATAAGATCTCTGAAACTATGAGCCCCCAAATAAACTTTCCCTGCTTAAAATTATTCTTGTCAGGTTTTTTTTGTTTTTGTTTTTGTTTTTGTTTTTAGTTGCAATAACAAAAAGCTGACTAAAACACTATCCCATTCACAATAACCTGAAAAAAAGTTTGTCGGAATTAATCTAACAAAGGAAGTGAAGTATTTTTATGATGAAAACTATAGAACACTAAAGAAAGATATTTAAGAAGATCTTAGGAGATGGAAACACCTCTCGTGTTCTTAGATAGGCAGAATTAACATTGTCAAAATATCCATTTAGTCAAAAGCAATAAGCAGATTAATGCAATCCCTATCAAAACACCAAATGACATTCTTCACCCTTCACCGAACTAGGAAAAGTTTATTTTCAAAATTTATTTTGAAAACTAACAGACCAGATAGCCAAAGCAATCCTGAGCAAAAGAGAGTGTTGCTTGTGAGCTTCATAATAACCAGACCTCAAATTATATTACTGAGCTATAGTGACAACAATGGTAAGTTACTGGCACCAAAACAGACATGAACACCAATGGAACTGAACAGATAATACAGATGAAAATCCACATACGCAGTCATCTGATACTAGACAAAGTGCCCAAACGCATCTTGGAGCCTTTTCAAAAAATGGTGCTGTTAATAAATGGGATAGGATCAAATTAAAAAGCTTTTGCCCAGACAAGGTAACAATTAGAAATTTGAAGAGAAAACCAACAGAATGGGAGAAAAATCTTTGCTATCTACTCTTCTGACAGAGGATTAATACCTAGAATAGATTAACAGTTCAAAAAACTTTACACCAAAAAATCAAAAAGCCCAATTAATGAATGAGCAAATGAACTAAACAGACACTTCTCAAAAGGAACAAGGGGAGGGAGGAGTGGAAGGAAAAGGGAAAGATTGGGAACAGAATTATAGCAAATTTTATTCCATGCTTTTATAATCATGCTATAATTAATCCTAATTATTGTATAACTACAAGTAACAATATAAAGAAAAAAAGTTAGAAGGTTGTAGCCAAAGAAGATAGCTTTGAATTTTGATATTTATATGATGATATAACCCATGAGTGTGAGAAGAACTACGTTATTTCCTAAATGTGATCAGGAAAACTACTTAGATAAGAATTACTTGGAGGTTTTATGATTATGCCAGTTCCAGAACCAGATGTAGGAGACATTGGGTGCTACCTGGGGATTACAAATGTCAAACCAGACACAGATGATTGCATAGGATTTGAAAGACCACCATTAATAATTGTAGCCAGTAAGGGCATGAATAAAGCTGAGGTGGAGTTAACTGCAGTAAGGAAATTGTGAAGGAGCAAGTATAGGATTCTCACACAGCAAAACTTTAGATATTGATGGCAAATGTGGAAATGAAGAGAAAAAGTAAAAAGAAGAATTGGGTCCTTAGCCACAAGTATAACTTTCCTTCTTATAATTTGCTATTCTGAATCTGGAGACACAATTGAAGTAAACAATTGATGTACAGAGGAAGTTAGGAGCCGAGGAATCAGAGATCAAGTATTAAATCTCATATGCAATCGCTGAGTTTTACAACACAGCTACTGGTTCATTTTGTGTGCCTTGATCAAGTGGGTGTGATAATCACATGATTATTGTAACTGGTCTTGCTATATAAGAAGATTCAGTATTCCAGCATGGTCAGAATCGTTTAAGTCATCAATACCATTGCACAATCCTTGCCCCAGAGAGAGAACTGGTAAAATTAAAAGACTGCATTGTCTTGAGAGCTTATTTAAAGGAAGTAAAATAAATACTTAAGGAGAAACATGTTGGTACTTATTTTTAATTCTGGAACAAAGTAACAGGGACAGAGAAAGCCTGGGACCAGTAGCCATCAAGAATATCCACAAAGGTATTCTGAATATAGTAGGACAAAATCCAGACCTTTTCCCTACTTCCTTTACTGTTGCGAGAAAGTCCATTTTATGGCTCCTTTCCTGTAGAGAATTAGATCAGAGACATATAAGACTATACTTCGAGTCTGGCAGCCACGATTTCACTTGGAAGGGTGACAGAATTTCAGAGGCAGATCCGTTTAATTTTCAAACGAAGTATCAATTGCAATTAGCATGACCTTACATTTTCAATTTTCTATGGTGTGGAAGGAAGTGCATCCACTGTGGAAGCAGTTTTGCATAAAGAAAACATGAGTAAATTTGATTCATTATGTGGAGCTGAGGAGAACATGTATTTATAAAGAATTTAACCAAACAGAAAATAATGAAAATCACAAATCTAGGGACCTCGAACTAATTAAATAGTGTGCAATGAGAGGTGCATTTTCAATATATATGCCAGCTGCAGAAGAGAGCTCTTCTTTCTTTTATTTATCATGTTTTACTTTCTCAGTTCTCCAAATAGAAAACAAATAATAAATTGAGGCAATTAGTTAATCTATCTCATTCATTTTGGTTAGAATTACTGATACAGGAATTCCAATGTATTGCAGAACATCAGACTACACAACACCCCAAGATGTTCTCAAATTTCGGTTTCTCTGTGTGTGTGCTTGTCTGTGTATGTGTTTGTGTGTATGTAAGTGAGGGCAAGAAGGTAGATGTGTTAGTATTACATGTCTATAGTCTACAGTTCCATGTAGTATTGGGTGTATTGTAGTAGGAGATCAGTCACTGAGATTGAAATTTATTCAAACTGCTTCAGACCCCTAGATTTTGCCAATATATGGACAATCCCTGACATGCCCACATACTGAAGGACTGATATGCAAATTATAACTGCACCCTGTTACAGTGAACTTTTCTGTGTGCACAAATGGGGAGTGATTAAAATATAACCAGTTTCCTTAAGGAATTTTTTAGTTCAGAATACACATATAACTGCAAATGTGCAAGATGCTCTTCACTTCAAAGGGAACAAAGACTGTGGACTGTAGGTAATTAAATTGGACAAAGAACCAAGTGTCACAGAAAAATTGCTACCAACTGAATACATTGTAGTTGCTAACTTAAGTGCATTCACTACTAATTTCCTTAACTGAACCACTCAATCTAATAAGTAGATCTTCAATCACAATATTATTCTTGGATTATTTAACACAGTATTTTGAATATTGTTAGATATGGGTTATCCATGTTTTGAAAGTAGCTTTATAACTGTTGACTCTAATACTAACAAAACCTATCAGGAATATTAGTTACCTAGAACACACTGATGGCCATATGGGTGGTTAATTACTAGTAGGAAAAGTTCTACTTTCAGAGATCCACCTAAAAGGTGCCACTAATCAGATAAACAGTTGGTCCTGGAAAAAAATCTCTTTGATTCAACAATTAAAGACTTAATTATTGCAGAGCGGACTGATGTAGGAGTCTAAGGAGCATTTAGGGTGTTCAGTTGGTACTTTAACAATTGTTGAAGTTTTTTGTTTTGTTTTGTTTTTTAAGAAAGAGGGGAAAGTGAGAGGGAGAGAAAAAGAGAATCAATTTTTATTTAGTTTTTCATGTGAATTTCATTCTTCCGACATTTTGTTGTGTAAGTGGTACTGGGGTTCAAACTCACATGTGAGGCAAGAGTCATAACCGCTGAGCCACCGCTCCAGTCCCAAATTAAAAAAAAAAATTATATATTATTTCTTGGAATTTTATAAATGTTTAGCTATTCTATAATAAATTGAAAAATTAAGTGTTCGAAATAACAGGAAAATATTTTTGAAAGTAAGAAGTTTGCTTTTATGAATAGGGGACTAGCTCTTGCTGTTCTGAAAGATCAGCTTATTTTCCACAATTTTGTGTCATATGTTTCGGGAGATTCATTCAACCACATATTGCTGAGTTGGGAAAAATACTTACTCATTAACCAGGACTTATTCACTAAAACGTTTTTATATTAACAGAGAGAAACATTTCTAACATATTGAGTGTATATGAGAAGTGATGACTTAGTTTATTTGAATGATTTGGTCCAAAGTCATTTTGAAAATCTTAAAATGTCTCAATTTAAAATTTAAAATATTTGAAACTCCAGAATTAGGAATTGAATTTTATTTGAAAATTTTCAAAAAGAAAATGTGATTTGTTTACAATTCCTGTTATTATCTGTTAGATGCATTATGTCATTAATGATATTTTATGCACAATAATCCACTTCTATAAAACTAAAAGGTAGTTTTGAGGATACTTAGCTTTTACTTTATGGTGCTTTATTAGAGAAAGTTTATGTAAAATGATAAAAATTCCTCAATGCACGGCTCATAAGAAGTTTAGAACATCTGCACTTAACACCATCAATTTTTATAAAATTAAAACTGCTCTGATTTATATTGCTAAAATAATTTGTTTTATCTAGATAATAATATATCATTAAATTGCTGCTGTTCTTTTATTTCTTTCAAACACAGTAATTTATTGAAATCAAGAACCTTTTTAAAAATTTCTGAGTTTTACAGGGGCTGGATCAGTGGTTTGGTGGTTACGGTGCTTGCTAGGCATGCACAAGTACAAGGGTTCAAATCCCAGCACCCAAGTACCCAACTAAGTGTCAGAGCAATGAAAGCCACGTGAAAAACTCAATAAAAATTGATTCTGTCTCTCTCTCACTGTCCTTCTTTCTTTAAAAAAAAAATTTGAGTTTCTTATAGTTGTTAATGCTTTTATGACTCAATTTAAATTTAGCATTTTAGAAAAAATTATATAAATATATAACATTTGAGGATTGAAGTTTTAAATTATACCTTTCTGAAAATTGCTTGTTGTTAAGTTGAAAGTATAAAGTTACTCTTTCTCCATTTCTCCAAAATCATAGTTATGGTGATACTGATTTGCTTTTAAACTTTTTAATATATTTTATTGAGTTGAGTATTAGTCATAATTTGTTGGCGAAGTCATGATGTGTGACATTATGTGGATATAACTGGATCAATTTCATAACTTCCCAACAAGCAACATGTCAAGTGTAATTGGTTCATGCTGACTTACAACCTAAACTGCTTGGTTTAGGTGACAGCCCTTTATTTATTTATTTTTTCATTTTATATTAGTTCAGGATGTTCTTACATATTGAAGGGATTCATTCCTACGCATTCATAAATGCATGTGTAATGATAATATAACTTGAGCTAGATGCTTATCTAGTATCTCCCTCTTTGCCCTCTCCCTGCTCTTCTCTCCAATGTAATTTCCCCCATTGCATATGTAAATGTCCACATACAAATATAGTAATTTTTGAATTTTCAAGATTTAAATTCCTGTGTTAGTATTTCTTGGATTCTCAGGGGAGATAAGTGTACCATACAGAATTAATATCTCCCCTTTTCCCTCCCTCTCCACCCTTCCTTTCTCCTCTCTCTCCCGCTTATTTCCCCCCAATCATAGCTATAGTTCTGCCAGATTATGTGATGTTCCATATTTTGTTTGTCTAATAAATAAACTTATCTAACTTCCACCCTATCCTTAGTTTTATTCTAGCTAATGAGAGAAAACATTTGACCCTTGAGTCTCTGGGTTTGGCTTATTTCATTCAGTATGATTTTTCCTATTTCCATCCAATTACCTGCAAAAGACATGATATTGTTCTTTCTAACAGCTGAGTAGAACTTCATTGTGTATATATACCACAGTTTGGGGATCCATTCATCCAGTGAGAGGCATCTTGCTTGATTCTATAATCTAGTTATTATAAATTGAGCCACTTTAAAACATTATGCAGCTGTGTCTTTATAATGTACTGATTCTAGCACTTCTGGGGAAATATCCAGCTGTGGTATAACTGGGTTGCATGTTGTTTCCTTCCCTAATTTTTTGAAGAGTCTCCATATTGCTTTCCAGAATCACTGTACCAGTTTGCAGTCCCACCAATAGTGTGCAAATGTTCCTTTCTCCCACAAACCACTCCAGCATCTGTTATAATTTGTACTCTTCATGTTTGCTTTCTGACTAGAGTGAGGTGAAATCTTAATGAAATTTTGATTTGCATTTCTCTGATTGCTAGTGATGAAGAACACTTTGTCATATATTTATTGGGTTTTTGAACTTCCTCTATTGAGAAGTTTCTGCTTAGTTCCATAGCCCATTTATTGATTAGGTTGTTTGCAGTTTTAGTATTAAGGTTTTTTAGTTCTTTGTATATTCTAAATGTTAATCCTGTTGGAGGTGTAGCAGGACAAGATTCCCTCCATTCTGTAGGTTCTCTCTTGATGCTCTTGACTAATTTCTTAGTTGGGCAGAAGCTTCTTAGCTTAATTGCATCCATCCCATTCATTGATTAATGGTTTTAATTCTTTAGTTAAGAGAGTCTTGTTAAGGAAGTCACTGCCTACAGGATATGGTGGAATGTTAATCCTACTTTTTCTTCTAATGGATGTAATGTTTCTGGTTTAATTCCTAAATCTTTGATTCATTTCAATTTGATTTTGTACATAGTGAGATATAACGATATGTGGTTGTGGTTCACTGACATTAATTTTTCATTGTGATTTGTTTATTTTTCAGTACAGTGTACTTTTACTGAGTTTATCTGTTTGTGGGTTTTGGAAATTGAATGTTCCTCTATTTGGAATTTGTTTTTAAGTACTCTTTCTGGAGCTGATTTTCTGTTATTGAATGTTTCAAGTTTGTTTTATCATAGAATGTTTTTATTTCCCCTTTGAATTTGAAACTGAGTTTTGCTGAGCGTAGTAATCTTGGTTGAAGGTTGTATTCTTTCAAGGATTGGAATATCTTATTCCAGGATCTTCTCCTTTAGGGTCTGAGCTGAGAAACTAGACATGATCCTTATTGGTTTGCCTTGGTGCTTCTCTTGCAGCTTTTGGTAATCTATCCTTGATTTCTCTGTTATACATTTTGAATATGATGTTTCATGGTGAACTTCTTATTTGATTAGGTCTTTTGGGTGTCATATATGCTTCCTGGATGAAGCCTGACTCATTTCTGATATGGAAGAAATTTTCTTTATTTCATTTAGAATTTTCTTCATGCTATTTGTTTGAATTGTGATGTTTTCTTCTAACCCAATTATTCTCATATTATTGCTTGTGATTTCATCCTAGACTTCTTGAAGATTCTGATCAGACTCTGTAATTTTTCTTTTCTGTCACACATGCATTCAAGCTTACTCAGCCTGTCCTCATTATCAGAAGTTCTTTCTTCAAGGGCTGAGGTTCTATTTTCTACGGAAATTAGTCTGTTATTAATTTCTTCCATTGAGCCTTTAATTTGGTTGACCAAGGATTTCAAATCTAAAATTTCTCTTTTCATTATACTCATTTGTTAAGTAGGTTTTACATCTCCTGATCACCGATATTTTTTTCCAGGTTTTAATCCTACTCCTTATCCTTGGACTGCATGAATGAGGAGTTATGGGTTTGAGATGAAGTTTTTCTATCCTGATTTGTCATTGTTGGAGAATTTCTTGTTGGACCTTGAATTAAAGTATATTCTTTATCACCTTATTTTGCATGAGCCTTTGTATATGATTGAGTTATTTGTTCTGCTGTTTTTTCACTGAATGTGAAGTATGGATTGGTGCTAGGGAGCAGGTCCTGAGACTCCTCTCTGGTTGACGCCTATGGTCTTGTTGATGGATTGGGGGCTTTGTTCTCTCCCATACTTGGATTGGGGTTCTGTCACTATAGTTCAGTTCAATAACAACTCAAATATAGTGAATTAGTTTTGACCTTTATGATATCCAATGCCTCCCGTGATAAGCAAACAATATCAAAGTGAATATCAAATGAATACAATACACAGTTTTATACTAAGTACTTTATTCATTATATAACTGTTACAATGATAATTAATGTCTATGAGAGGAATAGTAGGTTTAACAATTACTTCCCACAAGGAAAACTATCTACAAAAAAAGAGAAAAAGAAAAAAAAGGAGAAAAAGATGCAATATATGCCTAAAGAAAAAAATAAGAGTAAAAGAAAGACAAACAAAATTTCTTAAAAGGAGAAAAATAAATTCAAAATGTGTTTGCTGAGATTATCTCATTACACATTGGGATCCAATGATCATTGTCCAATTGAGATTTGTTAGTAGAAACCCACAGCCCGAAAGAAGCACCATGATCACCATATTCACAGGATTCTAAGGGTGAGGACAAGTTGCCAGGACATGGGTCAGTCACCTGGGTTTTTTCTGGGCTCCTACTGCCAGATTAATTCTTGCTCCTAGGGGCTGTCCCCTGCTTGTCTCCACTGCAGCTAATGTAACTACAGAGGGCTTCTAGATTCCAGGCTAGGCAGGGGTGTGGGGCTGCATAGGTATACACAATTTCTCCAGACCTCCAGGACCCAGACTGTGTGCTTTCTTGCATGCTCTGGACCCAAGTTAGACAGTCATGTGTGCTCTCCAATTTAGTGAGAGGGACCAGGCTAAGCTGGTCCCCCATGCTCCTCCAACCCAAATCCTTCTGGACTGGTTGATGTCTGGGCTAGTCATGAGCTGCTCTTCTGAATTCAATCTTTGAATGTTGGTACGGTCCTAGCAGGGTTGTAGATAAATCTGTTTGGGATTTCTGACTCTCTTCACCTGCCTTTTTGTTCAAAATGGCTACTTCCCCATTTCCTTATAGGCAGGTAGGGGAATCTGCTCTCTCCTCTACAGCAGAGAGACCACAGAACTGTCCCAGTTTAGGCCCAAAGCAGAGCTCCTACTTTCACTCAGCCTATCTGTGACAGGTGGCAGGTCTTGGCAGGATCATGGAGAAATCTGCTTTGGTGAACTGGCTCCTTCTCACCTGCTTCTTTGGTTGAAGTGGCTACTCTCCAACCTTCTTAGTGGTGGGTGAGAGAATCCGCTCTCACCTCCACAGTGGAGAAGACGTGAAGTTGTTCCAATTTAGGCCTCAAGCAAAGGTCCTACTTGTACTCATCCTTTCTGCAACAGGTTGTTGGTCTTGGCAGGATTGTGGAGAAATCTGCACTGGTGACATGGCTCCTTTTCACCTGCCTCTTTGGTCAAACAGGCTACTGCTAGACCTCCTTACAGGGTGGTGGGGGAATTTGCTCTCCTTTCTGCAGCAGAGATTTGAGAAGTTGTTCCTGATTTCATTCCAATGCAGTATTTCTATATGCGCTTCGTGCCTGATTGGCAGCACCACTCACACTGTATCAATTAGTGTCTTTGCTGCCCCACTGTTAATTGGGAAACAAAGGCAGTTGTGGTGGCAACTGGCTGGGTCTGAGTCAGTTCCTCTTTTCCACTAGCTACACCCAAATTTCCAAATCACTGAGAGTCTCCCCATTCAGCACTGTGTTCCAGAGAATCTTTTCAAATATATGCACCTTACAGGAAGGCACCTTTCCTGCACTTCTGTGCTTCAAGTCAAAGAGAGTGATTAGATGCCACATCCCTATGGTTCACCATCTTCCCAACAGATCTGTTAAAGATTTTAAACATGGCAATTCTCCTAAGCAATGATCATCCTAACTCAGAGACCTTCAGTCAAGGAACCTGCAGATGATTCAGCCATGAAGAACAAAGAAAAGTGAAAAGCAGAGGAACATTGTTTTTTTAAAAAATCTGTTATTGCCCAAACTCTCAATTTTAAGGAAGCTGAACTAAATCATATGCAGCAATGTGGTTTTGATAAACTAATTTGGATAAAACAGCTTTCCACCAAAGCAACACACTTAACAATTGTAGAGGATTACATGCAATGAGATAAAGGCTACAGAAGAGCATAGGACTTAGCACTAGTCGCACGTGCCTGGTGATGATCTCGCTCTGCTTGCTGGGCTGCTGCTGGTTATTCTCCCTTCTGGCTGTATGATGGGAGGAAGGAAAACAAAGGAGACAGCTGGGCCTGCACACAGGGGGCATGTCTTGGGACCCATTATGCTTGTATAGCATATGTGCAAGAAATGAGAGCCTTGAAAGCATGCCTGGCTCTCAGCTCCCGAATCATAGCACCACAGTGGAATAGTAAGTAGGGAAGAAGACAAAAAGCCACTCCAGGCTCATCACATTCACTACACTTCAGTCCTGCCAACAGGTAAATCACCACACAGAGATCTGTCACTCAGCTTAGGGCTAATATGTGATGTTTTCTTAATAAGTTAAGGATCTGTAATTATCCATGCCTATAGGATAATTTGTAATTATCCAAATCCTACAGGCATAACAGGTCTAGCAGATTCATATATGCTTGTTAAGTTTTGTTCATCATACTTTGAAATTTGTTTTCATATAAATGTTGAAGATGATTGGTTAGAAATTGTGAAGAATGGAAAGGGCTGCTTGCTTAGAGAGATTCACAAAGGAATAGAATTTTTTTTTTAAAGAAAGAGGGACAGTGTGAGAGAAAGAGAGAGAGAGAGAGAGAGAAAATTTTTAGTTTTTCATGTGACTTTTGTTGCTCTGAGACTTTGTTGTGTATGTGGTGCTGGAGTTTGAACTCTCGTACTCGTGTATGCTGGGCAAGTGCCGTAACTGCTGAACCACTCTTCCAGCCCAGGAATAAAATTTGAAGGCTAGAATCCGATCCTTAGGTTCTCTCTCTTGATTGACAAAAAATACTTATAGATATTTATGAGATACAGTATGACAATTTAATAAATATATATCATGCAGAATGAGCAAATCAGGATAATTAGTATTTCTATCTACTTAAATACATATCATTTTCTCTGTGTGTGTTGGAAAGCTTCAAACTCCTCTTTTCTAGTTCTATATATATGATCCTTAGTTTCAAATATGTGATTTCCCCCCATGCTTATTTTTCAAAAATTTTCAATGGAATTGATATGTAAAGTAGAGTTTATTTGTTTCTATGTAGAGTCAGAGTAAAGAAAGTAACAAGAAGTCTCTTGATGGAAACAAGCTCTAGATATCATGATACCCATTGGTGCTATAAAGATATATTTGTGATCTAATTCAACTGTTTTCATAGCCTACTATCTCCAAAGGGAGGACAAGATAACACTGATTAATAGTATATAAAAAAAAAACCTGCCTTTGCCTTAACAGCTTCTAATGTTCACAAAGTTACTCACATTGAACTTCCTTTAATTTTATCCCGTTTAATATTACTTAGCAGTCATCTTTGATTAAGTTGAAATTATATCAGCCACCTATTTGCAGAAAATGTGTTTCGAAGCACCATTTCTGCAAATAATAAATTGTATTCTTTAGTCACTAATTTTTTTGAGTTTTTCAATTGGTCATTTTACAATCAGACCCTGAAAGCAAGTCACAGAAGCCATATATATTGTGAAAGCAGTTATGCAATTTAATTGACACAAGCCTTAATAATTAGCTGGGTTTTTACTTGAGACTTTTGTTATTGTTTCAGATGCATCTGTTTGTTTTATGCTGCTTACTTTTTCCTCCCCACTGTGTCTTATAACATTTATATTTACCATTCCTTCTAATTGCCTCCACCTATGGGTTTTCTGGCCCCACCTTATCATTAATTTATTGGCCATGCTTTGTAATTTATTAACTGACCTGTTATTTGTTCTTCTCTTCATTTCAGATCCACTAATTGGTCACACAAAGTTCATTCAGCTTCCCAGAAGACATCCAGCATGTGAGCTTCTTGATTCTTTAACATTATCAATTCTTGGGACCTTTACCTTGACCCTTGTTTCTGCTACTTGTTTCTATAATTGCCTAGAATTGCTGCAATTCTGAACTTGAAATCAGTTCTTCCACCACTTCATCCAAACCCATCCTTGCCACTCATCAATGTGACTGCACATTATACTGTCTTGCAATTTCACAAAGACCTCCAATTCTTCCACTCCTATAAAAACTTCCATTTTGATTTGCCTCCTTCACAAATCCTATACTGTATTTTCTATTTTGTTATTTCTTTAAACTCTATGATATGCCATTTTCAATATTCTCTTGCCAACATCCTCAATTTTTTATTTGCACTTGTATTGCATGTTGCCAGTAAATATGCAATTTCACAGAAGTCTAAATATTGTTTTCACAGTCTTTTTCACCCAGCTTTTAAATATTGATGGATAAAATCACTTCCTTAATCATATAACTATTACCTAGTGATAATATTTGAAATATTCTCTAATTTTCTCAAAGAATTTATCTCATCATATCTTCCATTTACATCTTTAAATTTTTGCACATATGAATGTTATCTCCTAAAGACACCAATCAATAAATATAGCCTTTCTTTCCTATATTTTGCATTGTTCTAAACTGATTCAACCAAATCTTAAACATGGATCTCACTCATTTAACAAAAAATATTTTTCATATCATATTTTCTATAATAGATCATGTTTTTCACCACTTTGATAAATAAGGTACTCATATATACATGTATACATTCATTTATATGTATGTATTTCTTCCAATTTTATCTTCTCTACACTTCCACAATAAGTTGTATGGTCTACTACTCCATTAAAAGTATTCTTGACATAAAAGGTACATGTGTTGTGGACTCCAATGAAGATTTCTTTGAATTGATCACAACTGAATTCACAAGAGCCTTTGAGATTGTTGACTTCATTGTACTTATTAAAAAAATTCCCCCCTTGTTATTTAGAGTGTTGTACTCTTTCTATTATCCTCCAAATGACTAAATATGGCTTCTCAGAATCACTGTTAAGTTGTTTTCTGGAACTCACTGTTGATCTTTTCAGAGTTTTTTTTTTCTCCCTTTGGAATGTCTGCTTTTAGTACATTTACATCTGAGCAATATCTTCACATATCAATCTTTTTCTGCCAATAAAAAATACAGCTGAGTGAATGAATATATTCACCTTAATAATAATTACACATAAAGCCTGCTTTTTGCTTGTCTGACAGTTGTTTATTTTTAACTGGAAGGAGAGTCCCTCAAAGTCAGCACTCTACCAAAAACTTCAATACACATATTTATGGACAAAATGCAGATTGAATGAGGTTTGTATTCATGGGTAACACTACTTTAACTCTCGATTCTAAACTCTAGGTCCACATTTTAAAATTCCTATTGAATATATTCAGTTGGTTTTGCCTCTGATATTTAAAAATCAATCTGCAAAATACAAAAATTGTGTTCACTTTCCTTTCCTATATATTAGCCAGGTTAATAAACATTAGGATGGTTACAGCAAACAATACCCAAAACTTTCACAATTAAGATTAAGACAGTGTGGTAGGTTGAATAAATATCACCCAAAGATGTTCATGCCAAATCTCTGCAACCATAGAAAAAGGGGTATTTTTTCCAGATATGATTTCTCCTGAACTTAGCATAAATTTGTTTATGCCTAAAAGACACATTTAAATCCCATCCAGTCCCTTTATTCAAGTAAAAGACAGGATTTTTGGATAATGCTAATTTGTCTCCATTATTTTTTCTTTCTTAGTGGCCACCTGTAAACCAAACAAGCTAAAATTCCCCTCTCTGTTAATCTGCAAACTGAAAATGAAAATTTATCTATACATTATACAAAGATTTAGTAGAGACAATATAACTCAAAGTATCAAAGTATCCAATTTTGAAAACTGTAAAATGAGAAACACAGAACAGTCAGTATTTAACAGAAATTCAGAAAACTTTTTCTGAGACGATTTTGTGAAGTTCCCCTCTCCTGGAGGAGTCAGGGATTCTTAATCAGGCTTTGATTTCAATCTCTGGAAGGAATTGCCTTCTGCATTTTTCTTCATGGACATAGTGATCTAATTGCCCTTTGCAAAAGACCTGAATTCACAATTTTCATAAATCACATCTGACATATTTTTATTCTTAGGGTAGTTACTATTAGGTTGAGAGGGAGAAACTTAGTGCTGAGAAGGCAGAGTAATAAAGCAAACTTGAGAGCTATTTCAAGCAAAAAATTTCAGGTAGAGTTTCTTAAATACAGACTAACAAGGGGCAAGGGTTTTAAAAATATGGTAGAATAACATAGGCAAAGAAATCACAAACCCAGATTTCCCCAATCCCATTAATGGGGAGAAAACACCTAACTATTCCAAACTCTGAGTATTTAAATTTCCATGATCAGAAGGCAACTTACTGAAATAGGTAGACTGAATGGAAAGCATTATCCATAGAACTATATCTGAAACGAAGATTTGGACACATACAAATAGGCATATGGATGACATTATTTTTAGTGTGGGGAACAACTAAAAAAGATGACATTTCCTGATATAAGAGAGATGGCAAATATGTATACAAGGCTGAAGACTTATGATGTTATGATTCTACTTATACTTGATCTATGTAACATATTATGAATATTTTTCCTTTTCTGTTCTCACCATAATTAGGTCCTCAAGGTCAGTGCATTGCACAAAATTTTCTAACATACATGCAAAGTTCAGCATGATATCCTAATCAAAAGGGTGACAAGACAGAACATCTTTGATAAAATAATTTTTCACCAAAGGCAAATAATTGGGATCATGGACTTCACCAGTGACTGTCAGCATATCACCAACACACAAAAGTCAGAGGGAACCCATTTACCTTCACTGATCATCACCCTGCAAAAATAGGAGGTCTCAAATTTACTGTAGATCTCAAAATTTACTGCAGCTCTCAATGAATCTTCAGAAAACATAATATGTGTTTGTAGACTTCATCTCTTTACTACAAGAGATCATACTAACTGTTCTTCTGCTTCATATACCCATTGATGCATCAAAAAAGAAGCACATGGTTCTGAAAATAAAATTTAGTCAAAGAAAATGACAATAAGTTACCATAACACATGGCTGTGAATTTGCATATCAACCACTGGAATTGCCATTATGCCATCCCCACTCTCCCAGGTATTCCAAGCAGAGAGTAAGGAAAACAAAACCTACAGGAAGGAAATGAAGGAAGTACATTTTCTTTTTCACATATAACCTAAAATGTAGGTAAATTTATGACCACGCTAGAGTTATACTACCATTATTTCACTAATTGTAAAGTTTTAGGTGAGAAATTCAATTCCTTCGTTTTTCAGTTTCCTCATTGAGAATGTCAGACATTATGATTATTACATTTTTCCCAGTTCTACACTTATCTATAAGTTCTTTTATCTTCAAAACTTTTTCTCCTGCCTTGAATATCTGGATTAAATGATCACATTCATTAAGTGTTTCTTTGGTGGGTTTATTTATGTAGCAATACGAATAGTTTTCTCAGTGTGAAGACAGTTAGAAGGATGTGCAGTTGGATGCTGCTAGGCAGGAAGAAAATAAATGCCTTCAACTTCAGCATAAACACATTAGCTACATGTGAAGATTTAAACCATCTAATTTGCATAATGAACATTTTATCCCACATTATTTGCACCTGGTTAACAAATTTACTGAGCTTTTCACAACAATTATCAATGATCAAATAAAAATATCAAATATCCCAAAGTAGCATTTCACTAAGTAGTTATCAAAAAGATTTGCTTTCTCTTTGATACTTGTTGACAATTTAATTTGTGTTGACTCATTATTTAAAGAGAACTGTTGAAAAAATTTATATATTTTTAACAATTTTTGGCCCAGGAAGGAATGAAGAAGAAAAACTTGTCAAATGTCATCTAATACTGTTGCTGAGAAATAAGTGTATAGCTTTTAAAGTATATTGAATATTTAAATAAATAATGATAAATTATACAACACAGATACATAACCAATATGCATTTTCTACCCTAAATCTTAAGACATAATTTTTTAGAAAGAGAGGGGAAAATTGAGAGAGAAAAAAAATGAGAGAATCAATTTTATTTATTTTTTTCATTTGGCCTTCATTTTTCTGATGTTCGGTTGTGTACATGGTACGAGTGTTTAAACCCGTGTCCTTGGACATGCCAGACAAGTGCTTTAACCACTGAACCACTGCTCCAGCCTTGGAGCCATAATTTTTAAAAATTATTTCAAAACTTTTAGCACTTCATATTGTGACTTTATTCTTAAAGAGAATGAGTTCAAATATACACCCAGTTTTTTTATTCTACTTCATTTATAAATATAGCATAAAGTAAATCTATGCAAATAAATATGGCTAATAATTTACAATTTCCATTGCATTTGATTGTTATAATTTATCTAAACAATGATGTATCTAAATAATTATAATATTCTTAGTTTTCTATTACAATGAAGATTGTGATGAACATCCTTGCAGAGCATCTTTAACATAGACCTTATGCATTTCCTTAACACAAATATATTTTTAAATCATAGCTTAAAATAAAATACCTTTTAAATAATATCAAAAAATTACTTTAAAAATTATTACAATGAAAAATTACATTT
This sequence comes from Aplodontia rufa, assembly GCA_004027875.1. Classification (NCBI taxonomy): domain Eukaryota; kingdom Metazoa; phylum Chordata; class Mammalia; order Rodentia; family Aplodontiidae; genus Aplodontia; species Aplodontia rufa. Next base: position 40,998 of record PVKS010008352.1, on the reverse strand, counting down.
AGAAAATGATCACATTTAGATATTTATTTTATGTATTTTATGTGACATTACTGATGCATAAATATATAGATACCTAGAATCATTGAAGCAGTGTAAATAGTGTTTAAGCATATATAATATCAAAGCAGTGTGTTTATTTGAGAAGTTCACACAATATCAAAAAGATACTAAAATATTATCTTGATAAATAGGAAAAACAAGGGTGTTCTGTAGATTGAGCAAAGCTTGGAAGTTATAAATGGGTCGCAATTATAGGTGAAAGGAAAAGATGATTTGTTAAACATACATGAATAGTAAAGAAATCAATTTAATCAGTTATTTGCAGTAAAGAGCTAAAGGCTTTCCAATAAAGAATGGCAGAAAAATCAATTCACCTTCATTGATTAGGTAGCCTCTTGAATACAGAGAGAATTGATTTCTGAAGGGGTTTTATCTCTGTGGAATCTGTTTTTCCTAAAGTATCCAACCCTTCAGTTCTCATGCTGCTATGAATGGGAGTTTGAATGATTGCTGTCTTCTCTGAGCTTGCACTGGAGTTCCCTCTGAGGCCTGTCTTAACCCCAGACGGAAAATGTACAAGCTACTTCTAGAGACAAGTACCAGCCTTGCCTCTGCCATTTCTGCCTAGAATCCATGAGCCTAAATGTGGGATAACTAATTCCTTCTCTCTACAACATCTGAGAATAACAAGTTTTGGAAATAACTTAGTTATATTAATTCCATAACTCCACCTGATTTTTTTCCCTTAGATTTTTTTTAAGTATTTTGATTTTATATTTAAATCAAGAGTTTATACCTTCTAGTTTTCATAGTCTGAATTCAGATGGCATAAAGTTTTATTTAGTTTTCTTTCATTTCCCTGCTACCCAAATACAAAGATACTCCCTCAAGAATCTTCAAATTATATGGGAACGGCATAATAAATTATTTGCTTCAGACATATTTAACACAGTCTTTTTAAAAAAAAATTTAAGACAAATTTTGAATTAAATACAGTATCAATTGTTTCTAAATTATCAATGAATAGCACATCTTTCTGGCATGTTTGGATTAGCTTATTTAAGTAGAACTAACATTTACTGGGTCATCGACTATGTAGTAGGGCCTTTGTTTTGTTCTGTGACTAAGGTTATAACATTTAGGTTCACGCAACCCTTCCTAAACTCAAAGAAAATCAGGTCAATATCTGAATTCAGGAGATCAGGAATAAAGTATTTGCCGAGAATCAACTTTTGATAGGAAAAAAAACTAAACTAAAATAATTGATCACATTAATAATTGCAAGTGATTGTACCAATGACCTTAATGATTGCTTTTGCATCAACCTTAATATTAAGACAAAATCCACTTATTTTGTAGCTGATTCAGAGCCTGTGGATTATGATATTGATCATACCATTGATTTACTGCCTGTTACCACGAAAGGCACTTAATGACTGTCAGTTACTGCTTCTGAAAATATGGAGCTGAATGTGCTCATGATACTGTTTTGACAATTTAGTGGTAAAATGTCAAAACAATCACAAATCAGCATTTTTTAATAATGTCACTTTCATGTATTGCTAACATGAATGCCAATTTGCAGTCACATTTTAAAAATTGCTAATTTATCCCTACTCTTCTATGATTCCTTTACTTCACAATTGATACAAGAGAAAATTTATGAAAACTATAATACAAATCCATTTAAGGTGATATTTATGACATACTTAGTTTCAGGTTTTAAATCTTTTTATGAAAAGTAACCAGTATACATGCTTTAAGGAAATAGTATTATCTCTGCAAAATATAATTTGAAATTAGGATCTCAGAGAAAGTATGAATAAAATTAGAGGATCTCAGGGAAAGTATGAATAAAATTAGAAAATGTGTAAGAATTTAAAAAGAAGCCATTATTTTAGGAAAGAAGGTGTTACAGATTGTATATGTACGCATGTGCCAGCACTCACTGTAATTGAGTCTTGGACTGTAATTTCTAGCTGCATTAAATATTTTACATAATGAACTGAAAAATAAAGAAATGAACTTCTCTGCAGGCACTTATAGTCAGTGAAAGTGTGGCATTTTTTATGTCTGCCATAATACATTATGTGAGAGAGGAAAGAAAGAAAGAACCACAAAAATACATTTAGCAGCTACTGAGTCAAGTTGGATTTGATTTAGTTTATGTGACCAGGTAAGTTGAAAGCACTTGGGAGAACATTAATGTATCTCTGAAGGAGTTATAAGGAATGGGAGATAAGGCGGCTGTGTGACAGGCTAATTAATTATGCTAATAGTGTATGGTAATAGTACAGGATATTTTCTATACTAACAGTCAAAGTTGTTGAGTAGATTGCCTATAATAAGAAATCTTAGGAGTTTGACCAAAACCAGTCATGTTCAATCAAGATGAAACAGGGAAGAACTCAGAGCTGAAAATCTGTAATACAAGAAAATCCAATTGAATTCCTTGCATTCGGTGGAAAATAATTAAGGAAAAGTTGATGATTAACATAGATTCAGAAATAAAAATCACATAGAGATGAAGTGTGACATTGTTTATTCAATACTCCTGATGAAATGATCTCTGAACCCAGAAACTAATCAATGATCATTAGCGTGATAACAGTCATAAGCCTTATTTATTTATTCCTGAAGAAAAACACTGTTTTGTAAGTTTTCTCTGTGGCTTGAATAAAGTTTTACTTATTATTACTTCATTTTTCCTGTCCTTTTACTCCTTTACCTAGCACAGTTGTTCCCAAAGTTATGCAATAAAATTAGCAACTTCTATTTACATTAATGTACTTAAGGGTTAATTTTTTCTACTTCAATTTCCCTCCTTTCAAAATAGGTCAGATCTTGGAACCCACGTTTTCCTTAATCTCCAGTCTTTTTTTCCTATAAGGTCAAAAATTATTATTAGTGATAATGAGACTGGTAATTTTAAGAACCAGTTATAATAATAAAAAACCTTAACCTGAGAATATGTTAGTGATGTACTATCATAATTATCTTTCACAAAGGAGTTTAGCATATGTGTATACAAACTGTAGTGCATATACATGTACATGCATTGCTATAAAAGAGAAAAAGGCAAACGTTAATATTAGCTGTGTAAATTTGTTGATTAGACTCTATAACTTGTATGTCAGAGGTCAACATCATTGAACCACTGACCAAATCCACCTCACTGCCTAGTACCCTATGGCTAGTTTTTCTGTCAGCTAAGAACAGATATTAATTTTTTATATGGTTTGAAAAACACAAAAGAATAATGATATTTTGGGACATGTGAAAGTTATATGAAATCCATATTTCATTGCCCATAAATTTTTATTGGGACACAACCAAGCTGGTTTATTAACATATTGTCTCTGGCTGCTTTTCCTATAATCAGAGTTGAGTAGTTGAGACATAGATCATAATGCCCAGAAATTCTAAAATGTTCATTACCTGGCCCCTTATGGAAAAAGAAAATTATAGCTGGGTGCTGTGGTACATGCCTACAATAGTGGCTTGGGAGGCCGAGGCGGGAGAATCACATGTTCAATGTCAGCATCTGAAATTTAGCTAGACTCTAAGCAACTTAGCCACTTAGTCAGACCATGTCTCAAAATAAAAAATAAAAATAAAAATAAATGGGTCTGGGAAAGTGTCTCAAGAGTTAATCACTTCTGGGTTCAATCCCTAGTTCAGAAAAAGAAAAGAATATAATAAGCCTGTGTTCTAGGCCATTTTGAATTTTTTGTGCTACTTCAGATGTTTCTAAGTTTTTCTGAATTTAATTAAAATCATTTTTGTAAAATTAAATTCTGTATCAACTAATACTGAAATCAATTATACTCATCATTATACTCTCTTGAATGAATTTCTGTCAAAGTGCTTCTTTAAAATATGAAAATATTTCATTTTGCTCACTTCATTTTAAAAGCAGTACAAACTGTTACTGTGAAATTTTAAAAGAGCATTTTAGAAAAGAATGCTATGTGTTTGTGCTTTCATTGCTTGCTTATTTTCCAAAATGAAGGCAGTCAATTAAAGCTCTGTTAATAGCAGTATTTGGCAAAATTTTAAGGTTAAATAATCCAAGTGAGCCCAAAAATTATACCTGGCCTGTAGCCCCCAAAAATCTCTCACACAGAAGTATCCCAGGAGGATAATCTGTCCAACCTTTCAAATATCAAACGGTTTACTATGGTTCTAATTACTGCCTCCCTTCAAATATAATCTCCCTTTGAGAGCACATTGAAATGAAATTAAAAAGTGCATTTGGTCCTGTGAGATAAGACAACTGATTATGGCCTTTAAAGTCATCAATGGTAGCTTTGTCTTGTATCTATGTATTCTTAAATAAACCATGGATGTACGTATGTATGTAGATATGTGTATATTCTCCCTCTAAATGAAGGAAATGACATCTTTACATTTTGATTCCTCTTGGTTTACTGGAGAACAATTTAGTAACATGAGCTATGCAACACCACATGTAATATAAAGGAAACTTAAGTTATATATCATTTCTATTTTTAAATGTGGAAAGAAATTACCTGAAAAGCCTTATAGTCAAACTACTCAGTATGTGTTAGATTTGTATATTTATGTTCAGGAAAGAGGGAGAGAAAGAGGCTTTGAAGAGGTGGGAGTTTAATATACCCAGAGCAGCCAAATAAATAAAACATTACACAAACTATTAAACATCAAGCTCTGGAAGAGACAGCAATTTTATAACTTCCTTTTGTCCTGTGTTCTGCTTGTTCACCAGATTGAGGAATCCAAATGTGATCTATAATTTGTGCTTTGCTGATGTTTTTCTAGCGATCTAGAAAGCTGTTATGCATTGCTTTGATGAGCAATGTGTAGTTTAATGATGTTTATTCTAGGGGCGGCTAGTGTAAATTGATTTCCAGGAATTTAATTATAGATCATCTTGGTTCCTCCTCCAAGAGTCTAATAAAGAGACTAATTTGATTGCTAGTAAAGAGTTTCATTGAAGAAATTTCCCCAAATGGGAGTTCCTGCCCATTGCCTTACTTATATGTTTGTGTATGTAAGTAGGCCAATGTTAGAATTGCTAAAAGTCAAGGATCACAAATTCAAATATTTTTCCCTTTTACTTTTTACCTTTGTTTATGTGTTTTCATGGTTACACTTTAAATTGTTTTAGACATAGTCTTTTATTTTAAATTAAACTTACAAGCACATTCCAGACACAAAGCAGCCAGTTTGAATGAAAAATTTAAAAATGAAAAATATACTCCTAATTATGTATGAAAAAGAGAAAGGTGGGTTTTTTTTTTTTTTTTTTTTTGTTGTTGTTTTTTTTTTACTTCTAAGTAACAGGTAGATATCAGACATGAGTCTTCCAAGTGGACCAGTTTTAAGGTTAGGGGTCTCTCCTAGATTTAAAACAAATAAGCCATTCCTTACTGAGCAAGAGAAGGACCATGATGAAGTTAAATGAACTTTGGGAATGTCAGGGGAAAAGGAGTTATTTAACTGCCTTTGCAAATGGGCAGGTATTTTTATCAGAATCTCCCCCCCCCCAAAAAAAATGCTGAAATGCTCACCTCACTCTGCTGATGTTCCTTATTATTACATAAGGATGGAAAGGATCAATAAAATATTAAAAACACAGAACAGCTAACAGATGACAGAATTTTAGAAAAACAGAGGAAACACTGTCCAATCCAAAACCCTGTGTCTTTTTCCAAGTTCTCTGTGCTTAGCCATGATCTTCTTCAGAGTTCACTTGTACCAGATCACACTGGACACATCAGGGGTTCCCTTGCCACTGGAGCTACTTCCTGTTTGTACGGAAAGCCAGATGCTTCTGGGAATTTTATGACTCTCAGGACAGTCCATGGCCAATGACCAACCTGTGGGGAGGACAAGAGTAAGCCTTTTGTCTAATTTAAACTTGAAAGTTCCCTAAGGAACCAGGCAGAGCCTGGGATAAGGCGTTTGACACACTCTACTTTGACTTTTTTCCTTTTCCTAGCCGGCTTCCTCCACTGCATTACTAGTTTCTCTAGGAGCCTTTTGTGCTGAATCACCTGTATTCACCTACTGAGATCTGTTCCTGAGAAAATCTAATACTAAAACACATTCACACTGCACCTGATATGAGAAGTCATAGATAGTCTTAATTATGAAGATAGTATTATTCATACTAAGTTTATTTGAAAGAGATAGTTATCATATAAAATATGTTTCTGGATGATTCTAGTAAAACATCTTTGGTCATGGAAGGATGAGTAATTTTCATTTTGCATAACTAGCCATATTAATTGAAAGTCACTACCTGAGAGCCTGACATACAAGAAAAGTTTTGTAAAATATTTCCCAGATATCTTCCAAATAATAATGATGAAGTGAAGAAAAGAAAAAAACGAAAGAATTCTACGTGTGTGGTTTTGGTTTGGTGATACTGTCAGATGAGTTTTGTTTTTAAACAAAGAATGAATATCCTTTGTTCTCTTTATTTATAAAATGATTTCTAGGTTAGTTTTTAAAAAATGAATACTATTTATAAGCTTCCCAGTTATAAACCACTGTAAACAACACTGATGGCTCTCGAAAAGTACCCATTTATATCACTGAGAGAAAAAGTTCAGCATATTCTTCATCTAGACCTTGGACCAATTGTCTAAAGAACATTATCATTAGATACATCTATTTATTTTATTTTCTTGCAAGCTAGCAATCCATTTTGACAGAGAAGAAATATATATATGTTAGTTTTTTCTTGTAAGGAAAAGCTATAGAACATCTTATTAGAAATTATTGAATTAGACAAACAAATTGATGATCTACAATATTTGAGTCTGAAATAAAGATGCCATAAAAAATTGGCACTTAAATCAGGGCCTAGAATTAGTTCCTATAGTAAAGAAACAAATTACCCTTTTGTCAGAATGGAAAGTCACTGTAAAACTAAACCTGGTGAAGAAAAATCAATAATTGACCATAGGGAAGTTGCAAAAGTCTAACAAATCCTGAGTAGTGATGGACATTTGAAGTTCAATAACTTCTGTCTCTGGAATTTGTCTGTGCCCTAAAGGAAATCTGAATTCTAAATTCTCACATATCACTGGCACTTTACTGGTAATAGATAAATGGATGTATGAAAATTCATTAACACTCTGAAAAAGTTCAACTATTCTGATGTCAAAGTATAATCAGAGTCCTGATACTTCAATCTGTTTGATTTGAGAAAGCTATGTAATCTCAGAAGACCATGGATTCCTCATTGGCAAAACTAGGCTATTTTGTTAAAAAGAAAAATAAAATAAGAGGATAAAGGGGAAGTCAATCTGGAGAATTAAGAAAAGAGTAAAACATGCTTACTGTGATACCTACTGAGTACGTAAGACCCTATGTTAGTCACCTGCTCATCACTGTGATAAAATACCTGGGAAAAATCAACTTCAAGGATGAAAGATTTCTTTTGGCCCATAATTTCAGAGGTTTCTGATGTTGATCACTTGGCTCCATTGTTTCTGGGACTATGGTGAGGTAGAAGATCACCACAGAGAGCAAATAGCCAGGTTCAACATTGCAGCTGGGAATGGGAGAGGAATTAGATCACTGAAAGTGTGACTTTGAAGGATATATTTTGTCCCTTGGTGATCTGCTCCTCCTTCGCTCTCTTAACTACTGACAGCCTCTAGGAAAGAAAATTTAAAAGAATGTTTAAATTTGAAATCATCAAAAGAAAAATCATAAGTATTATCCACACCAAAAAATACAAAAACAAAAAATGAAACTAAGAACTGTGTTATTACAAAGTACAAATAAGATAAAAGAGGTAAAACCAAACATTATGGTTATATGAAAAAATGTCAAAGTTTTATACTGCATTGTAAATTGACAGTCTCCCATACTCAGAAGAAAAAAAATCAAAGGTTACAATATGCAGTGTAAAATGCATATTATAAAGCCAAATGCATCAGAAAGGAAGAAAGCAAAACCCACACAAAATAAGCAGCAGTTACAATACTAATGCCGTAGGAAAAAAAGTGTAAGAAAAATAAAATGTTAAATAAAAAAAGAAAAAGAAAATGTCACAAATACGATAAAAATGCACACCATGAATGTCTATAGCTTTAATACAGACAAATATATCAGTAGGTACTAAGAAAATTTCTTTGCTTCACAAGCTAAATTCCAGCTGATGAACTTTTTCCTTGTCAAGCCAATTAGCAATAACTTCCCAGTCTCCATAGCCAGTCATCCTTGATATTTAATTTAGTTCTTTATCCTTGACCACCCTACTCATTTTTATCTGCAGAACAAGTTGACCCAGAATTTCCCTTTACCCTTACTGTTTACTCCTAGCAATCTGCCATCCACTGATACCTACCATGCTGCGTACTTCTAAATTCCTACTTGCTCATGTTATATTTGTATACAGAGTTATAGCCCTGTGCAGGGGTAACTGTTTCCTACCCATAGTAGTCCTGAATAAGATCTGTTTTTACCACTTTGACTACTTTGCCTCTTTTTTTGTCTCTTTATATGTACCTACGTGCCTTAAAACTGCTGCAGTTCATTGAATTGCTTTGGTAAGTTAACTCAACTACCTACTGTTAGGCTGGCTGGGGATGGCTTCAGCTAGCCCACACTTCACAGCATCCTGGCCCTGACTGCGGGTGTGGCTTCAGCTACAGAGGCCAAGCCTGCTAGCTAAGGGGCAGGGCAAAGGGCAGCTTGCCTGCGAAAACAACAGCCAATCTGGATGCTGGTGAACAAGCTCCAATGGATTGATGGACCCACCAGCCAATCTCTAAAGGACCAACCCCATCATGACCTTCCAGTTGGCCAGTAAAACCATCTGCCTGGCAAAGGTCCAAAGCCATTTTCCCTGCCTGCTGTTCTGGCTGGCTGCCACTTCCCATGCCTGCCCTCATTATGGCGGCACAGGTGAAATTGGCCCAAGAGTCACAAATCCCAATAAACATCTCCACCTGAATTTACACCAGTATCATTATTCCTCTTTCTACTTTTTACACCTACCTTTCTATATGATTAAAATTTTGTAGATATCTAGATTTACTAGCATAAAATTTCTAATTTTCATGGTATGGTTTTAAGAATAAATGACTATAGGTAATACATAAGAAATGAGAATCTATGTATATACATACACATATATGTGTATATATATACACGTACATATACATACACACAGAATATTCTTTCAGATGTTTTAAAAGTCCATAAGATTAAAATAAAAACAAGCAAGCAAAAATCAGTTAATGATAGATATAGGCATTTCGATTTGGAATATGAATATGTTAGAATTTATAATTTCTGGGTGCAGGTGGATTTATTCAACACAAAATATTGAAAAGAAAAACAAGGCACCTTCCATCTTTCTCCCCAAATCAGAAAATAAGGTCTCTGTATCACACTGGAATCACAAAAATTCTTATGATTTAAATACACTAAAGACAAAGAATATAAAACTTAAAAGCAGCAAGTTGCTATGGCACATGCCTGCAATTCCAGGAACTCAGGAATGTGAGACAGAATGATCATAAGTTCAAAGCCAGCCTCAGAAACATAGCCAGGCTTTAAGCAATTTAGCAAGACCTTGTCTATAAATAAATATATAAATAAATAAAAAGGATAAGGGTGTGGATCAGGGGTCAAGTGCCACTAGGTTCAATCTCCAGTACCAAAAACAAAACAAAACAAAATTTACAAAGAAAGAATATTAGAAGAAAATATCATTAATAATTTTATTACTCTCAAGTAAAAGAATACTTATATAATTATTATTGCAAATATTAAAATGAAATAAAACATGGGAAAAATATGGTTATATTTTTTTAATAAATGCTGTATATTAAGATAAAGAGGAAAGTGTTAAATGTGAATGTATTTATAGGACAAGCCATTCTTACAAGCCATTAATAAATAGTAATGATTACGTACATGGACTATGCGCATTTGATAGTTCTTTGGCAAAGGAACTGAATTACAAATACTGATGAGATATTAAATTACAAATACTGATGAGATATTAAATTGGCATATTTCTGAATGAAGACTTTGCATTAGAGTTTAATAATATGAACTTTGTATATGTGTATAATTGTCCTCAAACTTTCTATTATAAAAATCCAGAGTCATGTTGAAGATAAAGTTTTACATACATTAATAGTTCTTGCTCCTTATTTCTCCTTATTTTAAAATTATTAGCTAAATGCATAAAACAAAAATACCAAAAATACAGCACTGAAGAAATTATTCCTGTTTTTTTGCTAAAATAAAATAATTGATAGATATCAAAAGTCAGGTCATCGAATGACATTCAAAGAAATGTCAAAAATCTTTGAAAAATGATTAAGCATGAAAAAGAAAAACAGTACAGCTTCACAGTTTGACTCATATTTATCAGCTATTTTTGTACATATTTGTTATCAGACATTTCTGAGTTTACCAATTAAAGTAGGCCCTTTCTTCCTTAGTAACAGATAACTAACAAAAGCAATTTACAAATGAGAGTTTGAAGTTTAAATTTACCAAGCACTTAGAATATGTGACTCACTGTGCTTTAAGTAGTCAATCTAGAGTACTCTTCCTCATGATGTGTTTAGTTATTATCCCTAACAGAAAACTTTCAAGGGATTAGAAAAGTTAGAAAATTAACCATATCTGAAAGAAATTGTTCTAGAGTTCAAACCCGGGTTTTTCCTGACATTTAACTCCTAGTTTTTCCATTAAAAAAAAGTCTATGACACAAGTAAGAGCCATAATGAAACAACATCTGCCAACCCAGATACTCTGCCAACAAGAGCCCAAGTCCAGAAATTGCAGTGAGCGCTTGATCATCCCCAGCTCTTTAAAGTCTGGCAAGATTCTTCAGAGCTTTACAAACTTTCTGTTTCCAATCACTACAGACCCAAACAAATGAAGATAAAGTAAGGTTTCCAGACTAGAGAAAGGATAAGCTGCTCCTTAAACTATGTGATATTTTGGTGCATTGAGCTATTGGGAAAATATTTCTAAGTAAAAAACTACTTTAGGTACCGAATGGAGACACCTCATCTCATCACTAGAGGTACCTTCTGTGATGTAGCAACTTTTCTCTTAAGGTGCAAATCCCTTACCTTCTTTATGGTTCAATCATAGGTAACATGAGTAAGAATGTCTATTTAAATAATAAAGAAAGATCAATTGTGAGGGAAAGTGACTAACAGACAGAGGTAAAAAGGTGATTTTAGAATATTGTAGTGAAGGGTTTGAATATGGAAAATTATGAAATTAGCAGACAGAAGAGAGATATAAGGAAGAACAAACTTGAACATTTTTGTTTGTTATTCTAGTGTCAAATATCATCCCCAGTTGTTTTGTGACACATTTTAGGAGAGAGAGAGTAAAATGGCTAGGTAGTCAGGACCTTAGGCCTCACTCAACCACATCTAGAAGCTGGCCAGTAGAGTGATTGACAGGTATGCTCAGCACCTTCATATGCAAAGAGACCATGAGCCTCACCTGTGGAGCAATTCCTTTGTAGGGGGAGAAGGGAAAACAAAGAAGTGGGGGTAGTTGCAGGTGGAAACTAGAAAGAATTTGCCACCTGTTTTACATAGACTTTAACCAATGCTGTTAATGACCAGTTTCAATGCCTGTTTTAACCTATACTTTAACCAATGATATTGGTGTTTTTCTCAATGCCTGCTTTACATGAATCTTAATGAAAGTTCATACCCAAACCAATATAATCCCTGGCCTAACCTACGTTAGATAGCATTCTGCTTCCAGGTAACCCTCTGCCTTGTGGAGTCTCTTCTCTCTTTCCTTAAAAAAATCCTTCTCTTTTTACTCCTCCCCTGGCTGTCTGTGGATTTTATTCTTCAAATTCATGAGACAAGAGCCCAGATTAGCACTAAATTCCTGGGGTGAATTTCCACAGCAGGAGTGCAAAGCACAGTTCCACAGTAGCAGGGGTGGGGCTACCCATCTCTAGCTGGGGAGTTGCTAACACTATTTAAGCTGCACACACCTGAAAACAGCCCAAAATACGAGTTTTGACTGGGAATAGCTGCAAACGCTAGAAGCAGGCTACTTTGGCTGCTGGAATCCATAGTTTGCCCAGAGTCCATTTGCTCAGCAGGAGCAGAGAATCCGACTTCATTTCAAAAACCCTACATCAATAGTTCTATTGTGAGTCTAACAGGAAGTCTGAGACTGTTTCAGAAAGTTCTCTTCTGTATGAATTCCCGATTTTTCCTGCAAACTTTCAAGACATCCATGCTAGTAATGAGACAGTTTTAGGAGAGATAATAAATAGCTAGGTAGTCAGGACTATGGGCCTCATTCAACCACACCTAGAAGCTGGCTGGTAGAGAGCCATTAAGGGGTATGCTCAGGGCCTTCATATGCAAATGACCATGGGGCTCACCTGTGCAAGAGCAACTCCTGTGTCCCAGAGGGGGGGAAACTAAGAAGTGGGGGTAGAAACAGATGAGATCTTGGAAAGAATTGCTGCCTGTTTTGCATAGATTTTAACCAATGACTCAAGTTTCAAAGCCTGCTTTGCATAGGTTTCAACCAATGATGTAGATGCATCTCTCAATGGATTATTGTGTAAGTAGCCCCGTAGGCAGCAGTTATCTCAAATAGCTACTTTTACATAGCTCTTCCTAAGGAAAAGCTTTCTCAGGTAAGGAGCATCACTGAAGGAAAGCAAGTTCCTGGCATAATCAGATAAAACTAGGTGAAGAATGTTAATTATGCTCAGAACCCAGATCAATATAACCCCCCACCAGACCTCCATTAGATGGTGACCTGCTTCCAGGTTCCCCTCTGTATTGCAGAGTCTCTGCTCTCCTTTAAATAAATCCCACTACTTTTACTCCTCCTTTCGTGGTTGTCCGTGGACTTTATTCTTCAAGGATGAGTGGAGTTGGAGCAGAGGAACGACTTGAACCTCAGGAGCAAGTTGCAAGCAGACACAGTACCCTACTTAAACAAAATGCCGTCTGTTCTTTATTGTTGAGCTATTTTATACAGGTGCATAAACAATGCTTTCATTATCTGCCTCATTAACCAAATTGACCACCTGTAACAACCATTTAAACTATTTCAGAGCACCAGACATAAAGCTATCCACTTTATCATTAGTTCACAGTCAAATCTTCATGAACTGTTTCACATATTGTACAAAAAGGCTTTATTTTCAAAAAGGATAATGTTCTTAGCTTTTTAAACCTGTTTTGATCAAAGGCAGAGCTCACTTTCCTAAAACTCTTAATTCCCTGTTTCCCTTCAGATGTTTCTTATTTAACTATGTTATAGGCCCTTATACTCTAATTAACTACTTATCCCAAAACCACCCAGTTAATGACCGTATTAGACATTCTGTAGCTATCCTAAGTCCTACAATTGTTAATCTTAAGATATTTGTGCATCTTAACCTTTGGGCTAAGAAGTTAAAACTTAACTTCTGCAAAGATAGGAAAAGCAATTTTTATATATACTATTTCCTTTGCTCCTTAGTTCCAATTATTTTGCTTTCTATTTCTAACCCTGCTTCAAAGTCAGTACAGCTTCACCTGTCATGACTTCCATATATCTTATACAAGCACCCTTCTCATCAATCCATAACAGTTATTTCCAATTTGAGTAGTCAATTTCCAAAAGGGATGGTTTTGGCAATATCCTGGAATGCTGGCTTTGCTGAGCCCTTCCCCAAGTCTGGACTTTGTCAGACAGAAGCTTGGTAGATATTGCCTCCTCCATGCTACTTTCTATTTAATTGTCCCTTTTATATACATTTACAAGTTATTCCATTAATACTTAGAGAATTTTGGAAACTATTCCATTAGTAGAAAATGTTGTCAAATATATACAAAACCTGAAACAAGGAAAAAAAGACAAAAAAAAAACTTCAATGAACGAACTGTTCAAACCATTGCCTTAGCATGGTTATTTATACAATGCATTTACAATAATTATACATTTTTTCTGAAACTTATTTTACATAGCTTTTGGAATATACTTTCTACCAATGCAATTATAAAGATTAAAAGTTTTTATTTATTTATTTATTTATACCAGAAAAGGATTTCTAAAGCATCTTACTCTATGTAAGTATTTGATTTCCTCAGGGGGAAAGAATGACTCTATCATACTATTTATTATCTGTTCTTCAAACTCAAAAAATTCTCTTTCAAAAAATTCTAAACTTTTGCACTCTTTGATTCATTGTTTTGTATCTATACCTAGTTTCCACATTAAAAATGATAGTAACTGTAACAAACAATTATCTGGATTATAAAGAAATTTATTAATGACCCATGGTGACTTTAATCTAAGTATTTTCTTTAAAAAGTTGGCACTTGTTTCTCAGTGCAACCCACAAAGCTATAAAGAGATGCTCATTGGTGATTACATAGAGAAGTTATTTGGATCCAAATCTAATAGATCACATATAATTCAGATGTTGACCCATTTGCGCTTCATGTAGATTATTGAAGTACCTGGTACCACCACTTTCCTAGTTAGAGCAATTTTTATTTTTGTAACTGGATAGGTAAAGTATTCTGACACCTTTCATTCAATGTAATTAAATGCACACACCTCATATGGCAAAACTTCTCCAGTTTCTCATTTACCAAAGTTAAAAAATCTGGGATAAAAAATGCTTTTCTTCTAAAATCTGTGATTCCATTTCTGATTTACCTAGCAGATTCAGATGGCAGATTTCACACCTTCCCCTATTATTCATAGGAAGGTATTTAAGTATCTTCTGAGAGGCTATTTTCAGCCTGAGAAATGCTGCTTAAATTTGAACTCCTTGGGCTGAGGTGTAGTTCACTGGTAGAGAACCTGCTTGGCATATGCAATGTTGTGAGTTCAATCTTCAGAACTGAAAAAAAAGGAGGCATTGAAATTCTCAGAATCATTTCTGCTCTTTGAAGCCTAACAACCCAAGTTTTGTTACAAACTATGACAGATTAATATATTGTCTCTAGGGTGGGAACTAAGTTATAAAGTTATATACATGTAAAATGTTGTCCCCTTGATCTTACCACCACTTTGGTTCCCACATCTTAGGGCCATGTCTTTAGAAGATGCCTACCTAAGGCATGTTACCTGAGGAGAAACAGATTTCAAAAATTCCATGCATAAGTTTTTTTTTTTTTTCTGGAAAAACAAGAGTATTTAGAACTTTAGAAGGGAAAAAATAGAATTTAATCCAGCCATAGTGGAGGTATGACAAAGTTATTAATTTTACTTTTTTATTAAATGACTTGTAATTTCCTTCTTCATATTTATATTTACCATATGTACAAAGAATGATAGCTTAGTTCAACACTTTGTGCAATATTTTCTGTGTATTTTGAATAGAATAAACAGTCCCTGAACTCTTCAAGTACATCTTTTTACAGATGAGACAGGCAAAATAATTACTTTGTTAATTTAAGAATAATATATAATAACTACAAAAAAAATGTGTATTTTTAGAAGTATAAAAATATATTCGTACACAAATAACAATAGTTATAAATTCATACCTAAGCCTAGATTCCAATTTCCTAAAGTAATTATTTTAAAAATTTTTATACTAATGGGGATTATTACCATAATTTCACTATAACTCACCTTTCCTGCTGCCATATCTAACATTACTTCTAGCTCTTATTTTCCGTATTTCAGACAAGTTGTTCAGGCAATGGAAAAATCTAACCAATGCCAGAACTTTATAATTTCTCTATGGAAAATAGGACATTTCATCTGGACTTGAAAGTGGAAATTTCCTTCTGTGTTTGTGAAAGATTATGAAAGTACAGCTTACAGAATTTGTGGGATCTGTGGAACAGTACAGTTTCTGGAATGGAAATAAGGACATGCTAGTTGACATGAAAAGTCAAAACAGTTTTGGATTATTGTGTAAGTAGCCCCGTAGGCAGCAGTTATCTCAAATAGCTACTTTTACAAAGCTCTTTCTAAGGAAAAGCTTTCTCAGGTAAGGAGCATCAAGGAAGGAAAGCAAGTTCGTGGCATAATCAGATAAAACTAGGTGAAGATAGAATAGTTAGGAAGCTATCACAGCACTACCCGTGAGCAGAGATAAGAGTGCAGACCAAAGTTCTGGCAGTGGAAATTGAGATCTATTGTTGAGGTACAGCATCAATATTTAGATAGGGGATAGTGACAGACAAGAAGACTTCTAAGTTTTAAATTATTGTAGGTAAGAATAAGATATGTGTATAAAAAGCAAGCAAAAAAACCAGACAAACTCACCATCCAGAAATCAAGAGGGGAAATTGTGTTGGTCAAAGAAAATAAGACAAAGGAACCCCCAGAGAAGAAAAACATAATTAGAATTTCCTGCTATTTAAATTTTCCAAACTGTACACACTATGATAGTAGCAAGACTTTTTCACCTTATCATTTACTAAAATTTGAGACATGTAGATTTAATCTGAGAAAAAATAACTTGCTTTTTCTCTAAAATCTGTGATTTCATTTCTTATTTACCTAGCAGATTCAGAGGGTGGATTTCAAACCTCTCCCTAAAACAATGAGGAAGAGAAATGAATAGATATAATTTTAGAATAATCCATTCAAAATGAGAATGACAACCGATTTTCAGAAAATGGAAGACTTACAATTAATCAAAAGTGATAGTTAATTGGCAGATCAACTTCACCTTCAGCTACATCCCTACTTCCACTTATGAAATAGAGCCCACACCCACAAATAATAGGGATCAACTTTTCTTTATAGGCTCAGAAATCTTTCTCTACCAACCAATAAAGCAGGCAATTCACTTTCTATCTTGTCTTCTAGTGAGAAATATGAAAGAAATCAGAAATATCTCTTCCACCCTAGTTTTAGTCAGACTCTGAACTTCTTGTATCCAGAAAATATTTATACAGCCCTAGATGGCACAGAGCAAGGATCTAAAACAGAGTGGGAATAAATGTTCATATAGGACCTGTCTTCATGGGATTTAAGTTTTCAAAGAGACTACAAATTTAAAACTAATAGGACAAGACAGTAACTCACAGGTGCTTTTGGGTCTTGGTCCAATGCCAGTGAATAGTCTTCTGGAATCTCCCAACCTAGACTATCACAGCAGCCTCTATTCCTCTGAAGTTCCTTTCAATCAAGTATAGTGTTTGCGAGCTGGGTGATTGTGTAGGCATTGTCAGCATCAGTCACCACTCCCACAGTGTGGAATACAAATAGAAGTCAACAAATGGCCCATTACAGCCTGTGAGATAAGAATAGTGGTTACTACTTCAAAGTGTTGTGATGAAAAAATAGAAGCACAAAGAGTCAGGAGGAGAAAGAGTAGCAGAGGGAAGAGGAAGAGGAAGAAGTGACACTATGGAAGAGAAAGTGTACATGGTACTTAAAGCCTATGCATCTGTTCCTATACAGAAAGAGCTATCTGAATCCTTCAGCACATAGGAATCTCTCAAGAAATGTGTGTGGGATGTGTATGTAAATGACATTCCAAGACTTTTAGAGCTAAAAAGTACACCAGCACAGCAGGGACAGATACACATATGCTTTCAAACAAATCATTTGCAATGGTAAATGCTAAGGCATATGGCTTTCTATGACTGACCAGTTCAGAGTAAAAAGAAAAAATAAAAAGAATAAAAAGGTAGACAAGAAAATGTTTTCTTATTTAGAAATCAAATGCTCAAAATTAATGCTTAATAAAAAGATGGTATGTATCTGTGTGACCAGGTTAAATGATATCTGGACAGATGGTAAAACATTATTTCTGGGAGTGTCTTTCTAAAAGAGAATAGCATTTGAATCAGCAGAATGAGAAAAAGATCCACCCTCACCAAAGATGGAAGCATCATCCAATCCATGCAGGATAAGAAGCAGATCAGAGTGGAGGAAGGGGACATTTTGTCTCTGCTCTTTGGCTGTTTCTACTCTTAGCCATCAGAGATCTTAGTTCTCTGGGTCTCATTCTCCAGGATTTATGCCAATGTCCCCACTTGTTCTTGTGTCCTCACCCTAGCATTGAATTTTTAGTTCCTGCTTTCTGGTTCTCCAGCTTGTAGGCAATGGGTTATGGGAGATGTTGGCCTTATAATTGCAAAAGTCAACATTCATTATCTCATAGATGGTAACATAAATATCCTAATAATTCTATTTCTCTGGATAACCATAATACAACCCAAGAAGACATTCTGTAATATTCAGAATACATTTCTAAGTAAAAGTGAAGAACACTAAGAAGAAACTTTGAGATGAAGAGTACTTACTTGTTCAAAAACATCTAGTTTCAACTATGTAATAGTAGAAATGAATCACATTTCGAAAGCTTAATATCCCAATCATAAAATTAAGGAAATCAGAGGAGAGGTAGATCCCTTTATATAAAAATCAAAATCTTATTTACCTGAAATTCCATAAATAGCTTCAAATAAAAAGACATAGTAAGAATAATAATTGCCATGTTCATTCATTCATACATTTATGCCATTTTCATTCATTTATCTCATAATCAAATATTTTATTAAGGAATGTTGGGGACCGGACCCCAACATGAGGCCCAGCTGGCTTGTAAAAGATTTGGTGATGAACAACTCTGTTCCAGCCGGCTTGTATCTTCCTTAGTGAAGTAATGCCTGACTGCATGACTAAGCTATTCGGAAACTCATTTGTTACAATTGGATAAATGTGTTTGCACTGTACCCCTATTGGTTGTTGTAATGGATAAATACAGAGAGTAGCGACTAGTCAGATAGAAGCAGAAGAAACAGGAAAGAAGAAGCAGCAGCAGAGATGGCAGAGAGATCAGCGGTAGAAGATGCAAGTAGTAGCCCCGGCCCCAGAAATAGGGACTCTAGTACAGCAATAGAAACGGGGACTCTAAATGTGAATAGCCTTGACTCTAAAAAGAATGTTTTAAGGGCCTTGCCTCTAAAAGAGGGAAGGCGGGAAGTGCTTGGAGGCCTTTAGCCGCTGTAAAAGGAGAAATAAAGTGCTTGGAGAACTCAGGGCCATTGGGTCTACTTCATTCCCAGTCAGCCGCCTAATGAAAGCTGGCCAGTTCCTGTCGGCTGGGACCGGAAAAAGGAATGACTGCAAAAACATTATGTTTAATCACAAAGAAGTAGCTAAACTTTAGGATTATTCTTTATAATGTAATGTAATAATTCTGTAGCAATAATGATCAAGTTCAAGTATCAACTGTGAAGAACAAATTATCTAATCTGATCACTCTGTGTGCATATTGATTTATCCACTAATGCACACATCAACATTATCTATTTTATAGCTATATGAGAACTAAATGAGCTAACAACAAAGACTTAGAATAGATTAGCAAATATTAATTATCAATATATATTAGCAATAACATTTGTAAACCATTAAATTGAAAATCAAGACAATGGTTAGTGTACCATTATGGTATAGCTTTTGAATTTATCAATATTAAGAAAAATACCTATTTGATGTAGAGAAATGGACAATTTCATACAGTGCTGATTAGAGTATAAATTGCACAGTCTGTTTAGAACATCTTTTTCAAAGATATAAAATAGAATATTTCAATCAATTTACTTTCAATATTTAACTTAAAAATCAGAAATTCACAAATGTTGCACATTCAAGATATTTTAACATCATTTAGAACATAACAGGAAAAAATTCAAGTCCCTTTCTTGCTGCTTTCAGGATTTTCTTTATTTGTCTTTGATTTTTTACATTTCTAATAAGATATGCCTAAATATAGATTATATCCTGCTTCATGTTCTTTGAGTGTTCTGGATCTATAGTGTGGTGTCTATAATTAATGTGATAAAACTCTCAAACTACATCACTTCAGATATTACTTCAGTTCCATTCTCTTTCTTCCCTTTCTGTTTTTTCAGTTACACATATGCTATACCTTTGGAAATTGTCCCATGTTTCTTAAACAATCTGTTCAGTTCTTTTTCCTTTATTCCATTTTTCTTTGCATTTCAGTTTGACAAGTTTCTATTGAAGAATCCTCAAGCTCACTGCTTTCTTCAGTCACTTCCAGTCCATGCACAAGTCTATCATAAATAATTTGTTTATATTACTGTTTTTTATTTCTAGCACCTTCTCTTGATTTCTTCTTTCATTTTCTATTTCTCTGCTTACATTACCCATCTGTCCTTGTGTGCTGTCTAATTTTACCTATGTAACAATAATTACTGTGTGTTTAAAGTATCTTTTATGGTAACTCCAGTTTAGTATTACATCTGACTCAGGTTCAGATACTTGTTTTTTCTCTTCAAATTACTTTCCTTTTCAAATAACGTAATTTTTTTCAATGAAAGTTAGAAACATTTTATCAGATAATAGGAGCTGATGCAATCAGACCTTCACTGTAAGGTTCGAGTTAATCTAGCTATGAGTTAGTATTTGATTTTTGTCCTAATTATAGATGCCAGCAGTTTTAAATTCATACAGGGTTTTTAGTTTTTTATCTCCTCTTGTCTTATTTCCCTATGAATTACTTTTTAAATAGAGTCTGATTCTTCCCCTCTTTCATTTCTGATCCCTTTACTCTACTGGATTCTGTTGATGTGGTGGTATCTGGCGAAGGAAAGACTTTCCATTATCTTATGATTAAATCTGCCTTTAAGCAATATTGTGACCCTGGTCTTCGGCCTTCAGATGAATGTATCTTCAACTTCTTTCCTCCTTCATTGAGTCAGAAAGACTACAGGAGGTTATGATTTGCTAAATATCCTACCCCCAGTGTAGTAATAACATGATAAAGTTCTTTTTCCTTGAGTATGGACTACCTTTGAAGTGAGCCAGCTCTTGACTCAGATAAGCTAATTTAAGTTGTGATCCTCTGCTATGTGCTAATATCTCAAGATTTCAGGGTACCAGTTTTTCCTTACACTTCAATTTCCTAAGAGGCTCTGGAACAGTCATTGACATTTATGCTGTTTTTTTTTTCTTATGTAAAAATAAGAGTTTAACCATAATGTTTTTTTACCTGATGGAGTTATAGCTAGATGTCTAATACTCATAATATGTGAAGAGAAACCATTCATTCTTAAAAAAAGAAAACAATAATATGTAGAATGGCAGAAATTATTAAAACCCTGTTAAATACAATGCTTTAAACCCCTTTCTTTGGATGACAAAGTTACAGGTTACAGTCTTGGTTTTTTTGTTTTTTGTTTTTTTGTTTTTTTGAGAAGGGGAGAATCAATTTTATTTAGTTTTTCATGTGGATTTCTTTGCTCCAACACTTCATTGTGTATGTGATTTTGCGGTTCAAATCTGCATCCTTGCCCTTGCCACTCAAACGTCCTAACCGCTGAGCCACCACTCCAACTCAGTAGTTTAACATTTAGACTTGAAACCATGCTATAAATATTACTTTGCAAGTTTCAAACAACTTGAAACAACATTTATATGTATGAAAAAAAGGAAAACGAATAAACTGATAAAACTACAAGGTAGGATTAAACCACAGAACTATTAAAAAGGATATTACACTAATGAGTATCTCACACAATGAATGAATTCTATCCATATGCTTGCCCATGCCAGGCAAGCGCTGAAAACACTGAGCCACCTCTCCAGCCCAGTCTTTGCTTTTTATTATTTTAAATTTTCCAAATTGTGTTCAACGATCAGATTTTCCTTTGAAAGTAAAACTGAACTCTGAAATATTCTAGGATTCCAAGAAAAAATGTAGTATAGTTACTTACGAACTCTGGAGAAAATCTGCCTGGTTTTCATTCTTGGCTCCCTTCAAATGTTGAGTGATCCTGAGTGAATTTCTTAATTATTCAGCACCTCAGATTCTGCATCTGTAAAATGAGAAGGTTAGTATTCCAACTCCATAAAATGTCATCAGAATTGAGGGATTAACATATGCAAGCTGCCTAGCACCTTAAATAAATACCTTATTTTTTTATTTGAAATAAGCAATTAAGAAACCATTTCATTTTTTAATTCATTAAAACAGATGTAATTTATTATTCATTTCCCTTGATGAAGCCATAGTCTGAGTTACTTATCATCTTCTCAAGTGGGTCAATTAACTATTCCTCACCATCTGTTTGGCCGGTGAACTACGAGTCCCTTGCTTCCAGTCACATGCAAAGGCCTTTAACAGTGCAGAGATCTGAGAATGCTGGAAGGGCATGAGATTGGAGAATATTTGGCCCTGAGAAAACACCAGAGAAAAATACCTAAATATTTACAGAGCATTAAATATGAAACTTTTAAAATTATTTCTGCAAACCTTATTTTTGGCTTGCAACTCTGACATCAGTACGATAAATGTAAGTATCATGTTTACCCACTTGACACTCATTTCTCTGTGAAATCAGTGCATCATTTGTGTGAAGGATTTTAGTGGATTTGGCAGGGATCATGTTTGACCTTCCTTGTTTATTATATCGCTTGCTAATAGTTGTTTGATTTTTATTTATAAGGACAACAATGTTCTGTCTTACTTTTTTGTTTTTTTAAGAGGGAGGGAGAGAGTGAGAGAAAGAAAAAGAGAATCAATTGTTATTTATTTTTTCATCTGGTGTTTGCTTTTGCTGACTCTTAGTTGTGTGTGGGGTTCTGGGGTTTGAACCCTGGTCCTCACATATGCCAGGCAAGCACATTAACTCCTAGCCACCAGTCCAGCCCCCATGTCTTCATTTTTTAAAAGATGCACTACAACTCAGCAGGATAGAATCTTTTATTACCTTGAACTAGTCTAATTAACCCATTTTTTAAAAGATGGCTGAACTTTAATTCTGAATGATGAAAGTAACAATACTGCTTTGTAAAAGACTCTTAAACTACACGACACACTCGAGCATTTTCTGTACCTGTCTTTATCTGACTTGGCTCTCTATTTGACACCACTGTTTTTTACATAAAAAAGTAGTGGAATTTTTATTATGAAATGCAGTTTTAAATATGAAAGTAGATTCTAGAAAACTGCATGGAACTTGGAAAACTTATGAAGTATTAAAAAAGATTCATTCAACCTTCTTCAGATGGTTTATCTTTTATTCAATAAGGATAAGGCACAGACTACAGAGAAATAATATTTGATCCTAAAATGAATATGTATGAGGACTACTTTTTTTCTATGATGTGTGAAGTTATATCTTGCATTTTTAAAAAATTAAAATATATAATTGTAAATGCTGATAAAGGTAAGATAATTTTTTCACCCTTTCACATAGAGTTATATATGTTTTGTACATATCCTTTTTAATCTTCACATTTATCAGTGAAGTAATGTTACTATCATTATCAGTTTATGTATGTAAATGATAAAGCAGGAATATAGGGGAAGGATTTGGTTAGTAGAGAGATATCTGGTAATCAACAACAATTTATTATACTTCTGAACATAGTAAAAGGGCCAAAAAATTTCTATACAAGGCTAGAGTGCGCAGTATATTCGTACTTAATAAAACTTTGAGATCAAAAAATGTGTTTCACTGAAGAAGGAAAAATATATTTTTCATGTAGTATAATGTTAAAAATGATACTTTTTGATTTCATGTTTCTATAAATCAGATTCACTTCAAAAACAGAGTTTCTTTTTTTTCTTAAGAGAGAGAAATAAAGAATCAATTTTATGTAATTTTTTTCCCATCTGACTCTGTCTTTTGTTTTTGCAATGTTTAGTTGTATATGTGGTGCTGGGTTTTAAACCCAGGTCCTTGTGCGTGCCAGGCAAGCACTCTACCTCTGAGCTGCATCTCCATCCCCCTTGAACTATAGTTTTTAGGTTAAAAATCTTTAACTCCAGATGGATTCTATTCATCTAGTAATTGCAGATTAATTGTTGTTAAATATTTAAATTAATAAAAACAATAGAAACAATTTAACAAATCTGATTCCAGGAAATTTTTTAAACAAGGGAGAAGAATCTGATGGTGGAGAGTGACAATGGGGCAGAAGGTATTAACAACTGACCAGACATAAAAACTTCTATTTCTTTAGGACCCAACAAATTAAACATGGCCTCTTTTATCCTCATTACTTGAAACTAAGTCCAAGGTTAACAAAGAAATAGGGTAACAATGTACTCTCTAAAAATCTAAGACAAGAATTGTCAGAAGTAGCTCATATAAGAGAATGAGTTTGACTGTTGTCTTTGTGTATTTCATCATTTGTATTTTCCTAATGACATTTGAAATGAAGCATATTTTCATGTGACTCCTGACCAGCTGTATATTTTCTTTGTCAAATAATCTATTCAGGTCATTTATACATTTTTAAACAAAGTTATTGGTTGTCTTATTATTGCTTTGTATTTTTTATATATGTTTAAATAGCAGTCTCTCATCACATATGATTTGCAAAACTTTTCTCACTATCTGTTGCTGGTCTTCTCAGTTCCTTGACAGTTTTTTACAGAGCATGAAATTTTAGTTTTAGTACAGTCCAGTTTATTGATTTCTTTTTTTACCCCCAAGAATCATGCTTTTGCTGTTACATCTAAAACGTATCAACATACCCAAGGTCACCAATATTTTCTATAAGTTATCTTCTGGGATTTAATAATTTTGTGTTTTACAATTAGGTCTATAACTGAATTTGAGATTTTTTTTTTTTTTTTTTTGTGAGAGATGTAAGGTCTAGGTCTAGATTCAGTTTTAGTTTTCTGTTTTTGCTTGTAGATATTCCAGCAGCATTTAAGGAAGTTTTTTTTTTTTCTCTACTATATTTTTTATTCTTTTTCAAAGATCAGTTAACTATAATTTTATCAGTCTATTTTTGAATCCTTTATTCTGTTCCATTGACCTATATGTCTGTTCTTTCATCAATGTTACACTGTCTTAAAGATAGGCAGGCTCAGTTTATCATGCAGGAATCAAGCAAGGCAGTGATTTCCTGGTCACTGTAGGACTCTGAAATGAAGCATCACATCAGCACAAAGTGTAGCAGTAGGAAACAAACAAAAAAAGTTATTATAAGATTCTATCTTGGGGCTGGAGAGGTGGTTCTGCAGTAGTGGTGCTTGCCTGGCATGCGCGAGGATGTGAGTTCAACCCCTAGCACCACATACACAATGAAGTGTTATAGCAATGAAAACTACATGAAAAACTAAATAAAACTGATTTTCCCTCTCTCATTGACCCTCTCCCTCAATAAAAAAAATGAGATTCTATCTTGCTTAAATTAAGACTTGAAGAGACTATAGGTGGGACAGCTGGTTCAGAAAACAAACTTGTGGAGCTCTGGCCTCTGATCTCTGAGTGGTGGAAGTGTGGCGGAGGGGTACCACAGAGACAAATGGGAAAACCAAAGCTCACACAGGTCAAGAAATAGTCAAATGGACACTCATAACTTAAAACACGATGGTAAAAGAGGGAAAAATTTTACTTGAGAAATGTGATGATCAGATTGAAGTCAAGTCCTAAACAGAGGGCTGGGATAGCCCCGCAGTCATTTTAAGTCAAGCACCTTACTGCATTAACACAGCAACAATAAGAATATTCCCATATCAAAACACCTTCAAAGTGGGCCAGGGGAAATATCCCTACAGTGTACCCTCTTGGGAATTGAGCTTGAAAGAATTTCTACATTGAGCACTGTCAGGTGCTGCATTGCTGAAGCCCCCTCTCCAGTCTCCCTACCCTTCTCTGCAAGCAAAGGGATAGGGCTGGCTAGCTGCAGTGTGGCATTTAGTTCTAGGAAGGTGCCAAGGTGCTCGGAGAAGAGTATCCTTTTGGGAATTGAGATGGAGAGAATTTCTGAAGAGAACACTAACAGGATGGATTGTTAAAGCCCCCTCTCCACCTCCCTGCTCTACAAATTAAGGGACAAAGGATATTCAGTTCCCAGGAAAGTACCAACGGGCACAAATGCCCATTCAACAAACACTTGGATTGCTCCTTTTTTGGTGCAAATCTCCAATTACTCCAATTACCATGGAACACAGTTACCAACTTCACTCCAACCTGGGTATGAATTCACAAGTTCACCACTGCTAACACCTGTGCATCCACTGGACTGAGAAAACCCCATAGTTCCTCCAGCCAGAAGAAGACTCCTCCAGTTATTGACCACTAGCAGAAGAGAAAGTCACAACCAGAAGCCTGGGGCTGCAACCAGCATCAGAGCACCAAACTGAAGAGAAGCAAATATAGAACTGGGGAACCTGCCAAAGGAAAAGAGAAGATACCACCCTTAATAGGTGCAACCCACCACCTAACTCTCCTCTTACCTCCATTTACCTTGGTGGAAATTCAACCATATTAGATTCTTTCTCCCCGCCCCTCTCTCTTTTCCTTTTAACAATGGTGAAAATGAACTGATCTTAGGCTCTTTCCCTATCTCATTCTCTTAACTCCTCTCTTTTTTGCCTGCTCTCCACTTTCCCTGTCTCACTTTGCAATCTTCCTCCCATCCTCCTTCTAGTACCCACTTAAGGTAATAATAAGCTTTCTAATTAAATGACTAATAATTTAATAAGTTCCAGAAGTTTTATTATAGGTACTTGACTGAACTCAAGGAACCAAAAAGCATAATAGTAACAAACTTTTGTTCTCACAAGGTTGAATGGACCAAGGGTTGGCTTAGAAGAAACTATAGCAAATAGGCATCAGTAGTTTCTCTTAAAGAGGGACAGATTTTGCGATCAGCAAAGGTCGCACATTGAATTAAAATGGTAACATCTAGAAATCCACCCAATCTAGGTCCCTAAGGAAAAGAAGCTCACGAAGTAAACCCTCACTTGAAAGAAGAAAACTTAACAATACTGAAAGATGAGTAGACATGCAAACAACATGAAAATTAAGGGAACCAAGCAGTCAAAACTACCCATAATCTCTCAACAACAGATATAGATGATAGCACAGTGGAAGAAATGTCAGAGAAGGAATTTAGAAAATTCATATTTTATTCTATAAGCTAAAAAATGAAGGAAGAAAGGAATACAGAGAGGAAATACAGGAAGTGAAAGACTACTTCAATAAAAGGCATAGAGATTCTGAAAAAGAATTAAATGGAAATCTTCAAAATAAAGAAATCAATAAACAAATTAAAAATGCAAAAGAAAGCATCACCAATAGACTAAATCACTTGGAGGAAAGATTTTCTGGTCTCAAAAACAAAGTAAATAATCTTGAAAATAAAGGAGACCATAGCAAAAAAATTTATAAGATCATGAACAAAATATTAAAGAAATTTGGGATAAAATCAGGAGAACAAATTTCAGAGTCATTGGGGTAGAGGAACACTTGGAGGCACAAACCAATGGTTTGTAAAATCTTTTCAATGAAATAATTTTGGAAAGCATTTGAAATATTAAGAATGAAATGGAAACTCAAATTCAGAAGGCATATAGAACTCCAAAACAAAATCAAAACAGACCCACAGCAAGGCACATAATTGTAAAAATGCTTAACATACAGAACAAGGACAAATTCTTAAAAGATGAAAGAGAAAAGAGAAAAATCACATTTAGAGGGAAACCAATTTGAATCATGACTTACTTCACAACCTAGACCTTAAAGGCAAGAAGGTTTTGGAATAATATACACCAATATCTGAAAGGAAAAGGATGCCAACCAAAATACTATACATCGCAAAACTAAGCTTCAAACTTAAAGATGAAACAAAAACCTTCCATGTTAAACAAAAGCTAAAAGAATACATAACCAGAAAGCCTGCACTATAAAGCATACTCAACAAGATATTTCACAAAGCAGAAATGAAAAAATGAAAATCAACATAGGGAAACATTACACTAGAAGAATAATCAAAAATTCTCAAAGGAGAATCAACTCCAATTCAAATATTAAAAATAAACCAAAACAGCAGGAGAAGAATCATCTCTCAATAATATAACTGAATGTAAATTGTCTAAACTATTCAAAGACATAGGTTGGCAGATTGGCTTAAAGAACAAGACTAAACAATATGCTGTTTGCAAAAGACACACCTCACAATCAAAGACATACATAAGTTGAAGGTGAAGAGATGGGGAAAAATATATCATACACATACCTGTCATAAACAAACTGGCATTATAATTCTCATATCAGATAAGGTGGACTTCAAATCAAAATTAATCAGAAGAGACAAAGAAGGTCATTTCAAACTATGCAAGGTTTGAAATGTCCAGCAACCAGACATAATCACCATAAATATACATGCCTCCCCAAAATAGAGCATCAATATACATAGAACAAACCCTTCTCAAATTCAAGAACCAAATCAACCATAATATTATTGTCCTGGGGGATTTTAACACACCTCTTTCATTACCAAGTAGATAATCTAAACAAAAACCAGGTAAATATACTATAGAACTAAAGCAAACAATTAATATTTTGGACCTAACACACATTTTTAGGATATTTCACACATCAAAGTCAGAATATACTTTCTTCTCAGCAGTACATGGAACGTTCCTTAAAATTGATCATGTTCTAGTACACAGAGCAAATCTTAGCAAGTACAAAAAAATGGAGAAAATACCCTGCATCCTATCAAATAATAACTAGAAATTAACGATAAGATAAAAATATAAATCACTCTAACACCTGAGATTAAATAATACACTCTTGAATAGTGAATGGATAACAGAAAAATCAAGGGAGAAATTTTAAAAAATATAGAGATATATGAGAACATGATACAAACCTATCAAAATCTATGGGACGATATGAAACCAGTCCGAAGAGGAAAGTTCATAACATTAACCTCATTCATTTAAAGATCATAAAGACACAAAATCAATAACCTAACACTTCAACTGAATGCCCCAGAGAAAAAAGAACAAACTAAGACCAAAATCAGTAGAAGACAGGAAATAATTAAAATCAGATATGAAAGCAATGAAATTATAATCAAGAAAAAAAAGAAAAAGTCAATGAAACAAAATGTTGGTTTTTCAAAAGGATAAACAAAATTGATAAACCATTAACCAAACTAATCAAAAGAAAGAAAAATCTCATGTCATTAAAATCTGGTATGCAAAGAGAAACATAACAGACACTTCTGAAATAAAAAATACCTTAAGAAGGTATTTTGAAAACCTATATTCCAATAATCTAGAAAACTTCAAAGATATGGACAAATGCTTAGAGAAATATGAACCACCCAAATTAAACCAGGAGGAAATAGAAAACTTAAATAGATCAATTTCCAGTGATGAAGTAGAAGCAGCCAATAAAAGGCTTCCAACAA
The DNA here is from genome assembly GCA_004027875.1 of Aplodontia rufa. Classification (NCBI taxonomy): domain Eukaryota; kingdom Metazoa; phylum Chordata; class Mammalia; order Rodentia; family Aplodontiidae; genus Aplodontia; species Aplodontia rufa. The sequence continues at coordinate 11,862 of PVKS010008352.1, read as the reverse complement.
AGAAAAGCCCAGAACCAAATGGATTCTCAACTGAGTTCTACAAGACCATTAAAGAAGAACTAATACCACTCTATCAAATTATTCCATGAAGTAGAAATGGAGAGAATGCTACCATTTATATAGTTAGAAGATCCAAAAAACCTTCACTAGAAAACTTCTAGAGCTTATACATGAATTCAGCAAGGTAGCAGGATATAGAATCAATATTCACAAAGCAATTGCATTCTTTATTCTAATGATGGAAATACCAATAAAGAAATTAGGAAAATTACTCCATTCATAATAGCTTAAAAATAGAATGCATAGAAATTGATCTAACAAAAGAAGTGAAGGACCTCTATAATGAAAATTATAGAAAACTAAAGAAAGAAATTGAAGAAGGCCCTAGAAGATGGAAAGATCTCCCAAGTTCTCGGACAGAGAGAATTAGTATTATCAAAATGGCCAAGTTACCTAAAGGGCTTTTTGATTCAATGCAATACCCATTAAATTCCAATACCTTCTTCATAGAATTAAGGAGCAGTCAGGAAATTCATTTGTAAAAATAAGAGCAAAAGCAATCCGTAGTGGGAAAAGTGAAGCTAGAGGAATCTCAAAACCAGACTTCAAATTATACTACAGAGCTATAATAACATAGGCATGAAGACCAATGGAATAGAAGACACAGAGGCAAACTCACATAAATACAGTTACCTCACACTTGATAAAGGAGCCAAAAACTTAAGTTGGAGTAAAGACAGCCTCTTCTCTTAACTTATTGTTACTAGGGCTTTCAGAACACATTCAGAAGGAGAGGTGACACACCACATACTTACTTGCCTTGTTGATGAGCTTAGTGGGAATGCTTCTAGTTTCTCCCCATTAAATGCAATGTTGGCTGTAGATTTATTGTAAGGGTTCTTACCAGGTTAAAGAAGTTCATCTCTATTCTGATATTACCGATAACCAATGGTTTTTCATTTTTATTCTTTACCTTATATATACCCTGCATATATTTAATTGCATATCTATCCATTTATCCATACCCCCAGAGTATTATATTAATTTTAAAATGTTCAACCAGCCTCCAATACCTAGAATAAATCTCATTTTGTCATGTTATCTAATTATTTTTCTATATTGTTGTACTCATTGTGCCAATATTTTGTAAAGAAGATTTGTGTTTGTATTCATTCTTTTAATGTCTTCATCGGCTTTCAGTATTACATTAATGCTGGCCTCATGTGAGGAGTTAAGAAGGCTTCCCTCAGCTTCTGTTTTCTGTAAAAGATTGTAGAAGGTTTATATAAAATGTCTAAATCAAATTTAACCTTCCCAGGTCATAAAGATATAAGAATTGTTTTCCTCAAAATTTCTTTAGATTTTAAAATTAGCTCAATGTGTAAATAAAGTTTCATGGATTATATAAAGTAGGTAGTCAAGTTGTATATATATTGCCACATGGCTCTCTGGTTCCTCTGTGTTCTTCCCTTGACTTTGTTTATCCATATGCTGTATAGGTACTACAGGATCTGTCTTCCTTAAGGCTATCCAGGGCTCTAAGTTTGATATGAAGAGGTTTTTGTAGTCCAATGAATTGTTTGCAAATATTTTTGTGCTTTTATTCTGGGTAATCTGGTCTGTTCCACTGATATCACTGAACTTCTGGCAATAATCCACTGTCTTCAAAACTGATGCTTCTATAGATCATTTCTCATTTCTTTTTTTTTTGCATGGTAAGAACATTCTCTCTTCTTAAGTTAGACTGTGTAAGTCCTGCAAATTTATACTTATTTTTTTCAGAATTATATATATGCGAGATGGAGTGTAAATTTGGACTTCATTGTATTTATCTTTTTGAGAATTGCATCTTGACAGTGCTAAAGTGTGAACCCCATGGACATTGCATATCTCTCCAATTATTTAGAAATCACCAATATATAAACCCATATATTTTACACACTTTATTAAATTTCTCCTAAGTGTTCAATATTTAGATGCCTTCCACGTGATATTGAACTAGCATTTTTTGTGACTGGTACATAGGATTACAATTTTTTTAAAGAAGAGAGAGAATTAATTTTCATTTTTTCATCTGTTTCTTTTTTTCCTTACTTAATTGTGTATGTGGTACCCTTTATCAAACCTGGGCCCTTGTGCATACCAGGCAAGAAATCTACTGCTGAGCCACCTCTCCAATCCTACAATTCAATTTTGTGTATTAGTTTTTGAAAGCATGGGTCTTGCTCAATAAAATTATTAGTTCTAATAGGTATTTTGTGGATAATTTCAGATTTTCTAAATAAATTATTATATTATCTGAAAATAGAGTTTCCTTTTTTTGATAATTATCCTTTTATATTCTGAGTTAAGATTTCATTTGAATATGGAATATTTGAATATGGAATATTAACATAGTGAGGAAAATTATTGCAAAATTAAGAGGAAAACATTCAAAATTTCATGACATTACTTTATCCTTCAATCTGCTTTATCAATTGTTATTAAATCCATGTGTTAAGTTAACAAATTCAGTTATGACATTGGATTTTTTTTTTGTTTGAGATAATTTTACCTCCTTTTAGGTGGATTTCAGGATTCAGCCAAAGATCTCTACTCTTCATTTTAATTTTAATTTACTAATAATGTTTTTAAAGTCTTCATCTGTTTTTTTTTCAAAAATTTTTTCTATTATTTTGGTTATGATTTCTATCAATTCATTTTTTATTTTATTTTGATAAACATTAACTCTGTACATATTCATGTGGTACAGCATGATTCCTTAATGTGTATATATATTATGAAATGTCCAAGTCAGGACAATTAGCATTTCTATCATGTTAATATTTATTACTTTATTGTGGTAAGAACATTCAAAATCCTCTCTTCTAGCTATTTTGAAATCTATAATGCAATAAGCTCACATACTAATACTTATGAAACTTAAAAATAAATAACAAAACTTGTTGTCTTTGATAATAAGTGTGGTACAGGTGTGAGGTGATATATCATTATGATTTTGGTTTATGTTTTCTTAGTGATTAGTGATTCTGGGCATTATTTCATATACTATTTGAATATGTTCTTTGAGAAATCTTCATTTGGGTATTTTTTGTTATTTTTAAAATTCAGTTGATTCTTCTTTTGCTATTCATGTGTTTGAGTTCTTCATATGTTTTGTATATTAACCACTTGCAATTATATTCAGTATGTTTTCTCTTCACTCTATTGATTGTTTTCTTTTCCAGGCTGCAAACTTAAAGTTCCCAGATTTTTATTTTTGCTTTCATTACCTGTCCTTATAAAAAAAAAAAATACCTGACTAAACCATAGTCATGAAACTTTTCCATTTTTTATTCTTCCAGAATATTATAGTCTTCAGTCCTAAATTTAAGTCTTTAATACATTTTGAGTTGATTTTTACAAGGATCTCATTTCTTCTGCATGTAGAAATGCAGTTGTCCCAACACTATTTATTGAAGATACTGTCCACTCCCCATTTCGCGTTCTTTGCAACTTTATAAAAAATCAGTTGGTTGTAACTGCATGTATTTATTTCTGGGGTTAGATTCTGTCCCAGTTTTTATATATTTACTTTTATTCCAAAATTGTGCTGTTTTGGTTAGTGTAACTGAATTACATATACTGAAGGTAGCCTAATGCTTCCAGCTTTTTCTTTTTGCTATTTGGGATCTTTCATCATTCAATACAAAATATAGTGTATTTCTTATTCTCTGTAAATCATGTTATTGGCATGTGAAAGGGATTGTATTCAATCTCTGGATTGTTTTGAGGATATGAATATTTAAAAATATTAATCCTTCCAAACTATGAACATGGGACAACTTTCCACTTACAGATATTTTCAATTTTCAATTGATTTTATAGCTTTGCCATGCAATTTTTTTCACTTCCTTCATTTAATTTATTCTTAAGTGTTTTAACTTTTAACTATTATAAATCAGAATATATTGTTCTGTTTCAGAGAGTTGACTATTTATTATTGTACTTCTGTAAGTTTTAGTTTTGCTATTGATTGTTGGATATTGGTTGTGTATTCCACTATTTAGTTCAATTTGTTTGTTAGATCTAATTCTATGGAACAGTTTTTAGAATTTTTTTACATATGTGACCATGCAACATGCAAATAAGAAGTGTTTTACATTTGTTTCAAAATTTAAAACCATTTATTTCTTTCTCTTGCTTAATATCTGAAATAAAGCACTGGAAGTCACTAACACTTTGCTTAAAAGGAAATGTTTCTTATTTTTCTTATGTTAGCTGTCACTTGGTTTATCATATATGGTTCTTATTGTGTTTAGGTACATTTTTATAACTAATATCTTGAGCATTTTTATTATGAAGGGACATTAAATTATTCTGTAGCTATTGGAATTATGATATGGTTTGGTCCCCTTCTCTGTTAATATGATTCATTGCCTTTATTGATTTGCATATGTTGAACCATTTTTGCCTCCCTGGGATGAGTTCCACTTGATTGTGATTAATGATCATTTTGGATATGCCACTGAATTCAGTGTGATATTATTTTGCTGAGGATTATGGCATCTATGTTCATCAGGGATTTAGTCTGTAGTTGTCATTTTTTGTTGTGTTCATGTTTGGTATTGGTAACAAGGGAATGCTGTCCTTTCAGAATCAGTTTGGAAGAATTCACTCTTCAAGGTGTTCAAATAGTTTGAGAGTAATTGGCATAAATTCTTTAAATGTAATGGTAGAATGCAGCAGTGGAGTCACCAAATCCTTGTCTAATTTTTATGGATGATGTTTTTCATTACTAATTCAATCACTTTACTTGTTATTGGTCCATGCAAATTCTTTGTTCTTTCTTTCACAATCTTCTCTTTATATTTGGTCTTGGACAATTTGATTATATATTGGTGCATTTTCATTTAGATTGAGTCTGATTTTTGACCTACAGCTTTCTGTATCTGGATATTATATTTTCATGCCTACAAAGAATTTTGACATTATTTCTTTATATATGATTTTTATTCCTTTGTTTTTTCTCTACTCCCTCTTGAACTCCAATAAATACATGAACATTTTGCTTCATGATTGTCCTATAAATACCGTAAGCTTGCTTTATTGTTTTTCATCTTTTATTTTTCTCCTGTCATTATGAATTTTCTACCAATGTGCTTTGAGTTCATAGATTTTTCTGCTGGATTGATCTGCTGTTTATGCTTTCTATTGCATTTATCATTTCATTCCTTTTACTTTCAACTCCAGAACTTTTTTAGTTATTTTAATCTGTCAAGTGAATTTCTCAATATCTGAGTTGTTTCTCTGAATTTTCTTCAACCTTGAAAACTACTTACTTTTAATTCTTTTTTTCTGGTATATCACATCTCTATCCTTTTAAAGTCAGTCACTCATGTCTTATTTTGAGCCAATTCAACTTCAATGGGTCCATCCTGTTTAGAGGACTCATCAAGAAATTCTTGGGGTTGGGGATTTAGCTCAGTGGCAGAGTGCTTGCCTAGCATGTGCAAGGCCCCGAATTCAGTCCTCAGCCCTGAAAAAAAAAAAAAAGAAGAAATTCTCAGTACATTAACTTGTGTTCTTTATATCTATAACTGCTACAGATATTTTAGCACAAGAGGATGCCCTAAATCCAGGTTTGCTACAAGTTTCTCACAGTTTTTGAGTTTCATGCAGTGCCCTGACCAGAATATCCTGACCTAGGGAATGCCCTGACCTAGAGAATATCCAAGGACTGAATATCCACTGTGGGGAGAAAGCTGACCATGAACTCAAATCTGGAAGTCTATTCTACTGACCCAGACAGGCATGCCTCTCCACAATTGTCTACACAGGCATGGCAGTTCCTTACTGCAACAAGAGGGATAGGACTAAGACTAGGTCACTAAAGGATCTTCAGGTGGATGGAGGCTAATGTATATGTCCCAATGATTCACTGCATCGAAGACAACTCCTCAAGTGTAATGAAAGTAGCTATAACCAAGGTTAGAACCCTTTCAGGATCTGCTGTGCAATGGAGACCAGTGGGTCCACAATAATTGCCAGATGGACACACATGTCTAATTCCTGGTGCATTCAGGATAATTATTTGAATACAGCAAGAAGGGCCAGAGCTGGTAAAAGCCTTCCATGGATCTGATGTGAGATAAGGGCTGGTGACCCTCTCATGAAAGAGCAGATGATGATTAACTTCCAGATTAGGGGATATGGACAAGTTTTCTTCTGGGTCCTTGTGCAAGAAGTGCAAACATATAACAGTAGGGAAGTTTGATTTTTTGGTTAACGTTTCATTACTGTAACCAAAAAGCCTGACAAGAACAATTTAGAGGAAGAAAAGTTTACTTGAGACTCATGGTTTCAGATAGCAAATCTGTAGATGACTGACCTCATTGCTCTGAGCCCAAGGGTAAGGCAGCACATCATGACTGAAGAACCCAGGAGGCAAGAAGTGGAAAGAGAAACAGAGAGAGAGGGGATAATAGAGAGGTTTCAGGGATAAAATATAAACCCAATGTCATGCCCAATTGGCACACTTGTTGCAGCCATACACAGCTTGCCTACAACTACCATCCAGTTAAGCCATTCAAGTAGGTTAATCTACTGATCAGTTTGCAATTCTCATAATTTAATCTATTCATTTCAGAAATTTCTTGTGTTACCTGACACATGACTTTTGGAAGACATCTTACTTAAACTATAAAATGTAGCCTAGACACAAGACACCTTTAGGTATACAGTCAAACATGATGTTGGCAGGCAGATAAGCCTATCTGTCAAGGCACTAGATTGATGATTTCTCCTGGATATCTTACCAAGTGGTTTTGTTTGAGATTTAATGTCAAAAAGCTATATTCAACTTCCTTGGGGAAGTGGACTGTTTCCAGACATGAGACTGAGAACACAATCAGTGAATCTTCCACCAGGATGCAGGTATGCTTTCTCATAATGAACCTGCTATGTATTGGTCCATGCTGGGGTTTCACATCTTTCTACCTGAATTCTGTGACTCCCAAACAGAAACTTTTTTCTATGGATGGGTTCAATATTCTGATTGTGAGATTGCATGGTTAATTTTCTTGCTAACATCATTTCTCTAGTTTTTTTTTTTCTTTTTGCTGTTATTTATTGGTGAATTATAGACTTACATAGTATTTTAGCCAAATTTTTACTGTTGTCACTAAAAGACAGGATAAGAAAAATTTGAAGAGAAAAAGTTTATTTAGGGGCTCATGGTTTCAGAGGTCTTGGTCTGTAGAAGACTAGTTCTATTCCTCAGGGTGAGGCTGAAATCACAGTGGAAGGCATGGCTCCATGGAGCGGAAAGACTCCACTCCAGATACAAAATATTTACCCCAAAGGCATGCCTCCAATGACTCACCTTCTCCAGCTACAACCTACCACTCCACATTTGCCAGTTAATCCCTGCAGGGATTAACTCACTAATTGAATCAAGGCTCTTATAAGCCTTCACATTGCCACACACCAGAGTTGGGGAATGCCTCACATTCAGACCATAACACATAATGAAGTGATTTATTGCTATACATTCATACATGCACATGTTATGACATTGTGGTTTGGAACTATTCCTTATCCAATATCCCCCCACTCTGTCCCCCATCTCTTATTTCTACTGATCTCTATACTAGAAATATTTCTAGTTTTAAATTCTTGCATGAGTAGTATTCAGTATCTCAGAGAAGTAAAGTACACCTTACAGTATCTATAATGCCTTTGTCCCTCTTCATCCACCCCTTGTCCACCTGTCCCCTTGTACTCCCCCCTAAATAAGTAGACTTGTCCAAGATCATGTTACCCTGAGTTTGATTGGCCTAATATATAAATTTGACTGTTTTTCTCCCTATATTTTGTTTTTTTCCTCCAGCTTCTACATATTAGAGAAAATATTCGATCTTTGACTTTCTTAGTTGGGCTAATTTCACTTAGGATAACTTTCTTCATCTCCATAGAGTTATCTACAAAGGCCATAATTTCATTCTTTTTGATTGCTGAGTATAGCTGCATTATGCTACTCCTCTGGCAGGGGATTAATATCCAGAATTTGCAAAGAACTCAAAAACTTAATACTAAAAATATATTCAACCCAATCAATAAATGGCCTAAATAACTAAACAGAAACTTCTCAACAGAATAAATACAAAAGGCCAATAAATATATGAAAAATGTTTGACATATCTAGAAATCAGAGAAATGCAAACCAAAGCTACATTAAGATTTCACTCACTCCAATCAAAATGGAAAAGATGAATAATAAAAACAGCAACAGATTCTGGAGAGGTTGTGGGGAGAAAGGAACACTTGTACATTGCTGGTGGGACTGCAAATTTTGCACAACCACTCTGGAAAGCATTGTGGAAATGTCTCAAAAAATTAGGGATGGAACCACCATATGACCCAGGTATCCCACTTCTGGATATGTTCCCAGGAGAATTAAATCAGTGACATGACTTCAACAATGTTTATTGCAGCACAATTCACAGTAGCTAAAACATAGAATCAACCCAGATGCAGGTTACCAGATCAATGCATCAAAAAACTGTGACTATATCTATATCTATCTGTGTATATATATATATATATATATATATATATATATATATATATCACATATATATTGTTTTTTATTTTCTTATTTATTTCTATTTTTTTAGAAAAATTTCTCATGGTTTATTAATTTATTTAGGTATCATGAATTAAGGATTAAATTATTTCAGAAACTTTGGATACAACTCTGTTTTTATAAAGATTATTAAATTTTATTTTTTTGTTTTTTATCAAGAAATTATTATTGTACAATCATAAATGCGTAAAAAGTAACAATATAATATGCATATATTGTTAAACCAGAATTACCCTTAGATCCCTCCCTATTCTCCAACCTTCTCCCCTCTCTCAGGTGCCCCCTCCCTGCTCCCCTGATACATATCTATGATTGCCCTATATTATGTGTTGTTATGACTTTGTTGGGTCTAATACATGAGATTGACTACCTTTCACACAGGCATGGGTTTAGCTCCAGCCTCCACAAATGAGTGAAAACATAAGACCCTTGACTCTCTGGGTCTGGCTAACTTAGCTCAGCACGATTTCTTCCATTGCCATCCATTTAACAGAACATTTACCCGTTTCCCTCTCTTGATCCTGCCAATAATTGATTTTAGACTTTATTAAAGATGGTTTCTTTCATTGTTTCCTTACTCTTAGAACTCAGGTTTCAGTCTTAACAAAGATTGGAACACATTTGGAAAGCAAAGAGGAGGATTAAGATCTTTTTAAAACCCTACTAACATAGAAGAACAAAAACACAAATCTTGTATCCAAAAGAGCAGAAAGTCATGTTCAACTTTTTAGAAATTGCTCTATCCTTAGGTACTTGGTGCATGCACGTATTAAGTATCAGCTAACTCAACTGAGGGACATTTGCATGTGGATTTAAAAGCTCCCTTGTTTTCAATTGTATATCCTCTCCAATTTTGCCCCTCAATTTCCAACTATCCTAGCAGCCCTGGAACAAAAACTATGATTTCACAGCCAAGAAAATTCCAATTTTCTGCTTCAGCTCACTTCCTCCTGCCCTACATCAAAATGGAATGAATCTTCACTGACAAATATGCAATAATATGGAGGTTTCACTTTGCTTGCTTCCACCTTTCCAAGATGGTAGTCCCTCTGGTGCCTCCCTGCACTAGTTGTTCTTAAAACTTTCAAAGAATTGTTCCTTATTCTTTGTTTCTGCTTTGTTTGGGTTGGTTATTTTAATTCATTTGAATGAATCATAGAGTTTTTAATTAATGGGATTCACTCTAACAGAAACTGTAGAATTACAGAAAAAGTTAAATAAAAACAAGAGCTCGCACATAATTGTTCTGTGTCCCACATACAATTGCTCTTATAAATATCCTGTATTAGTGCTATACATCGTTTCTATGGAAGAATCTATAATTAGATTATTTAAGTATTTTGTTTACATTAGTGTTCACTCTTTGTTGCATGGTTCCATAATTTGTAAAAATTGTATAATGTCATGTATCCATCATTACAGTAACATGCAGAAAAATTTCACTCTTCTCGATATCTCATGTGCTTCATGTGTTCGTGCACTTCTTCATACTCATGAACTCCTATCAATCTCATTTTTGATTTTCTGTTCTTTGAGTTTTATCCCCATAATATCATTTAATTGAAATCATATAGTAGGTGCATTTTTCAGACATTTTTCACATCAGAATATTATTCCAGTGTTGGATGAACCACACTTCTTGTATCCATTCATCTACTGGATATTTCTGAAGCTTTATATTCATCTTTTTCCTACTTTTAGAAAGGAATTTACCCATTTTAGAAAGGAATATCTGTCTTCTACCTTATCCATTATTGTATTTTGGGAGCCCAGAACTTCTGTGATTATACATTTTCACAAGTAGACAGGAACTTTTTTCTCAGGGCATATCATACTACAAGTCTTAACCAAAGCTGGTGTAGAAGGTACGTAGATAAGATTTTGGACTTTGGCTATTGAAGTTGAAGCTGAAATGAGGTAACAATTTGGAGATTATTAGCATGGAGTAACAAATTTTGCATGGAAGAATCCAAATTCATATGTTGAAGTCATAACCATAAATGTGACCATACTTGCAAATAGTATTTTTAGAAAGAACTTAAATTAAAATGAGAATCAAAGAGTGGGGTCATGATACGAGAATTGGTAAAGAGAGAAATCTCTGTGTCCATGTACTCTTTAAGAAAAGTGCACATAAAAAAAAAAAACAAAAGTTGTTTATTTGCAAGATACAAAGGGAGCCCTTAAAAGAACCTGACTATAATGTTACCCTAAACTTATTCTCTCAACTTTCATAACTGTGAGAATATAAGTTTATATTTATTAAGCTAACAAAGTCTTTAGAATCTTTTTGCACACAAAATAATTTGTTAGCACATTTTTAGGATTGTGTTCAGTGTGTAGATCAAAGTAGGAAGAACTCTTGTCATCATGATATTTAGATATCTTATCCATGAACATAGAATATCGAACCATCAATTATTTGATTTTTTTCTTCAGAGCTTTGTGGATTTCATCATATAAATATTATATGCTTTATTACATTTATATCTAAATTTCTCATATTTTTATTATTAATGTAACAAATATTGTGTCTTTAGATTTTAATTTTAAATTTTGATTGTTTCATTGCTAGTGTATGGAAAAACATTTGGCTTTTTTATTAAACTTGAATCCTAAAACTTTTCCATAATTATTTATGGAGTACCTGAATAATTTATTCCATAATTATTTATTAATTTAATCATTTCAGTAGTTTTTTGTTGGCTTTTTAAAGAATTTCCACATACAAAATCATGTCATCTGAGAAAGTTTTATTTCTACCTTAAATAAGTGTGAGTACAAACACATACATATACAAATACATACAATACTTTATTGTCTTACTACATTAGCTACCTTTTTCTGTGTAAGGTTGACTAGCAGTGATGACTGGGGATGTCCGAGCATTAATTTTTTATCTTTTATTGAAAACTTCTATTTTTTTCTATTAAGTATGCGACTATTTTTTAGAATGAAGTATTTATATTAGAAAAGGTAAAATATGTTAATAAATAATCTAATATCCTTACACAAGAAATAACAAAAGTATATGCAACTGATATCAAATAAAACATAAGAAATCAAATAGTAGACATGAGGCTGTGCCTTCTTGAATGGATTAATAACACTATTGTCAGCGTGGGCTCTTTGCAAAAAATGCTAAGTGCATCATGGTTTTCTGTCATGTACTAACTTAGGCTTGGTTATTTTATGATGCAACAGGAAGACCTTCCCCAGAGGTGCCTTCCCAATAT
>PVKS010008351.1:0-68139 GCA_004027875.1 Aplodontia rufa | reverse complement strand
CCTCCTTCTTCCTCCCCGCTCCTCCCCTCACCCCCGTCCCGCCCGCCCCACCGCCCGGTTCCTGGTGAAGATGGCGCTCCCCGTGGCAGCGCGCTCTGCCCGGCTTCTGCGAGACCCCGCGCTGCGGCCCCGGCTGCTGGCCGCCAGGTGCCAGGTGAGCGCGGCCGGTGGAGGGAAGACGCTGGAGCGGCCTCGCCCGCCCGACTCGCGCCCTCCTGCGTTCCCGTCCCTCAAGGCCCCGGTCCTCTCTCCTCCTGGCCCCTGCCCTCTGTTTTCTTTCCCATTTCTGGCCACTGTCCCCTCTCTCCTGCTACTTCTTCGCCTCGCGTCTTCTTGTTCGCGGACCCTCCTGTGCGCCTTCCCGGTCCCGCGCCTGACGCAAGTTTATAAAATTTGTCCGTCCAGCTCAGTTATAAAAGTTGTTACCAGCTCAGCAAGGTCTGCTCTACACAGTCTTCAGCCCTGAGCGCTTGCCAAGCCACGTGGTCAACACGCCAGACACCGCGGCCTAGCAGGTGCTGTAACTCACCTGACCAAGGGACAAGCCTTCCCCAGTCCGCTTTTGCTGGGCCCAGGGCGTAATACACTGGTCAAGGAGAAAGGGGAAACCTTCCCCCACTTTCAGCGGACAGCCCGTCTAAACACATCCGACCATTGACCCCTTTAAAGAGAATAAAATCCAAGGACAGTGGTGGACACCCGAGAGCTGGCCCAGCTTGCCCGCGGGTGGACTGTGCTGTCGCTGTGGCAGGCTTGCAGAGGGGCAGGCCTTGGGGTGAAGTTCTGTTGGTCATGCCCTTGGAGAAGCCACTGAGCCTGGGACTTTCCTTTTCGTAAATTCTCTCCCTATTTTGGAGAAGGGACAGTCCCTGGCCTGGCCACAGCTGAGCAATGACCTTGTCCATTGTTCCATTTTTAATTAATGAGGCAAATTATCACTCATGCAATTTTAACCAGGATGCACTTAGTACAGTTCTAAAGAATGTTGGAAAAAAAGATTGTTACTAGTGATTTTCTGAGTTACTCTAAGCTTTGGTTAATCATGACAACCGTGGTTTTTTTTCCCTTTCTCTCCTTCCATCTATCTGTTAATGTAAATTAGAAAGGTGCTAATACTTATTCTGGTAATAGGCATCTCACACTATGGGGGGTGGGTTAGTAAGAGGAATGGCAGATTCATCTAATTAAAAATCACTAATGCCGCTGTAAAGGAGGCAAGACTTCCTCCAGGTGATCAAGGCCTGTTTGTTATTAAGTGTCACTAGCAACAAGAGTTGTGGAGCTGTGACTTGATGTGGGACCCAGGCCAGTGGAGACCCAAGGAAAGGAAGGACTTGTACAGAGGGAACTTACGCAGTGTTTTGCTGATATGTGAGGTCCTTGGGCCACTGAGGAAGAGGAAGCCTGCCTCATGAGAGCCTGGGCATGGATCCCCAGGGTGGGGAGGAAGGGTAGTCACCTCACTCTGTCTGGTTGCTTTGATTGGCACACTTGGGGATGATTTGGTGGGCTGGGAACACAAGGCTTAGAAAGCGTGAATTGCTGTTATTGAGGTGGGAGTCCTATGCAGTGTCCAAGGAATGCAGATGAATGTTAGCTGGCTTCTGCTCAAGTCCTAAGGAAGTCCAGCAAGCGTTCAGGTTACAGAGTTTGTGGCAGAGCTGATTGTAGAGTGAAGGTTCACCTTCCAGTTTGTGTACCCTGGGCTGTCACCTGTAAGTGTAGCTGTTCCATCAAAGTGCACTGGTGGCACTGGAATCAATCTGTCACATAACCTGCTCTAATGAAGCTTTATTTTCTTTGGCATTATCTTGGAATTGGCAATAAAAATAGGTGAATATTTCTTGTGGCTTGTAAGGAACTCCATTTCTAATTCTTGGAGGCTTCTCATATCTGCTCCATGTAAGTCTCCTTTGACTGGTGTATGTGCCTAGCCCCTGACCCTTGGCAGATAATACAACTGGACATGGCCCACTTTCTCCACCAAACCTGAGAATCTTCACCAAGTGTCTCAGAAATCTGTGTCCACTATTGGCCACTTTGTACCAGGTGTGGAAATAGGAGACTCACTTTCTGCTCTTAGAAGCAACTTTAACTGATTTCACAAAGGTTTCCATAGAGTAACGCTTTACCCCTTTTCTATGGTTAAATTTAACATTAATGCTTAATTTCATTGCAGTTTTTTAAATTACTTCTGCTCTCTGCTTCACTATTTTGACTTGATTGATGTTACCCATTTCTTATTTTACGTACGTTTTCATCCAGCAGGATTATTCCAGCCCAGGGGTTTGGGGTGGTAAATGAGACAGGCAGAATCCTTTGCCATGTGGTACTTTAGTTTTGTGGGCTGGGGAGGGGTGAGATTGTATATTGTGCATGCAATAGCAAAGATGGTTACTGCCGGAGACAGATGGTGTAAATGAAATCAAACAGGATTGTGGGGCATGGGGTGGATGTGTAGCTGCAGGTTGGGTGTAGATCAGGGGAAACCTGCTAGACATGGTAGTTTTTCACAGGCTTTTGTTTGTACCAGGGAGTGAACCCAGGGTGCATAACCACTGAGCCACATCCCTAGCCCCTTTTGTTTTTTGTTTTGAGACAGAGTCTCTCTAAGTTGCTCAGGCTGGCTTTGAACTTGTGATCCTCCTGCCTCAGTCTCCCAAGTCTCTGGGATTACAGGAGTGTGCCACCACACCTGGCTAGGATATTTTTTAAATTGAAGTAAAGTATGTACTGTAAAAGTACATATTAAAAGAATAGCTTTGTGGATTTGCACAAGGGGAATACACCAGGTAACCAGATACAGATCAGGAAGGTAACCTAAGAGCAGCAAGGCCCATGAGGCTCCTTCCCACCCACCTGGCCCTGGCAAGGGTGACCTGACACACATGCTCATGTCATGTGGGTGGAGTTGCACTGGGTGCACGGGACATTCATCCCTGCTCAGCACCCTGAGATCCTGGAGGTGCCCTTTGAGCTGCATGATGGAGTAGCCAGCCTGGTGAGACTCGGCAGGACAGATGGGGAGTGAAGGAGCCAGTTAAGGAAAGTGAGGTGGAGGAGCAGACGTGGGCAGATCACAGGGAGACTTGCAGGGACCACTGAGAAGTTTTTTTGACCTCTGAAGAGTTTTTAGAGTGGTCACAAAGCTTACATAAAATTATACAGCTAATAAAAACCCCTTGAGGATCTGAATCCTGCCCTGGATGCTGAAGTTTGGGCATTGAATTACTGGACGAATCTCCTGTACTAGTCTGAGCCTGGCTGGCCTTGGGAGTGCTAGGGGAATGGTGGTCTGAGGACTCTGTCCTTCAGGGCAGTCTGGCCGCTGGGACCCAGACCCTGGCAGGCAGGAGCCGGGCTGTACTGTCAGCCAGGTGGATGGGTGCTGCGGTACATGGTGTGATCCAGGAGCACTACCAGGTGAGCGAAGGGCCAGCCATCTGCCAGTCAGGCCCTCAGGGAAACTCGGCTGGGAGCATTGTTTTATTTCTCTTTCTTTCTTTCTTTTGGTACCAGGGATTGAACCCAGGGGTGCTTACGCTGAGCCACGTCCCCAGCCCTTTTTTATTTTGAAACAGGGTCTCACGAAGTTGCTTGGGCTGGCTTTGAACTTGCGATCTTTCTGCCTCAGCCTCCTGATCTGCTGGGTTTCAAGTGTGTGCCACTGCACCCAGCAGGGCCTTGCTGCCTTGGAGGGCATTGCCCCTGTTGTCCTGGCTGAGCATTCTGTTCTACTGGAATCGTAGATGTTGTGGGCAGCCCTGCCTTCAAGCCCCAACTTCAGAAGTCCAGGGGGGTGTGTACAGTCAAAGGAGGCTGCTTACACCCATGCCCCCGGTGTTTCAGACGTCAGAAGATGGCTCCCGCTTGATTTTCAGCTCCTTCTGCATGTGAGAGGAGAAAGATGGATGTGGCTTTTAGAACGGAGGGCTAAAGGTCCTGCAGATTGTTATCTGCCTGTTGAGGCTGTGGAGACTACAGGAAGCCGTGGCTTCCCCATAGCTGCCGTATTTCCCTGGAGAACGAATACCTGAGAGTTCTTCTATTTAATGAAGTACAGACCCAATTTCTGCTCTTAGAAAGGGGGCTCCATCTCAGATAATCTAGGTGCTGCACTGTCGACCTGTGGGGGATCTTTGTGTGTCTCATATCAGTGCTGTTTATTCTAGATGTAGTGTTTTTTTTTTATGGGCAGGAGACTGAGTGCAGAGAGCCAGGGCAGTGATCACCCTGATGCCCTTGCTCCTCAGCTGGGTTCTACAGGCACAGGTATTATGGGGAGGAATAAGTCACAGAGTGACCTTAGATCATTTGTCCTTCAACACTCTTTACTCCTTGGAGGAGGCAATGTCCACTGAAGTTCTGTCTGACAAAGTCCAGACTTAGGGATGGGCTAGGCAAAGCCAACCCTGGAAATTGCCAAAACTATCCCTTCTAGGAATTGGCTGTGTTCTAGTAATATATGTATTGTAAATTTACTCAAACTGGAAACTCTGTGATTGTTATGAGAATTCTATTGCTTAGACAACTGTTGCGGATTTTTGAGAAGGATATTTGTTATAACACATATAGATATCATGGAAAATAAAGCTATACTGACTTTAAAACAAAATTGGATATAGGAAGCAAAATAATCAAAACTAAGGAACTAAGAAACAATATACGTGAAATATCTATAGAAAGATATGTTTACCTTTCCTGTTGCAGAGGATGAGCTTTAACTCCTTAGTAGTAAATAAGACATGTTTGCCTTTCTTGGCTTAATGGAGATTGAGTTTTAACTCCTTAGCAGTAAATAAGACATGTTTACCCTTTTTGTCTGCAGAGGCTAGGCTTTAACTTCTTAGCCCATAGGTTAGGATGCACAGATATTTTATAGGATTAACATTTATAGGATCTAAGATAGCTATAGAATATTTGGTAAGATTACAATAACAAAACAGTTTTAGGTTAGAAGTTCATAGGGTTTAGGAGTAATATAGCCTATAACATAGTCTAACTAAATAAGAAACTTTTCATTTATGCTAAGATAGGGCTTCTAGACTAATGCAGTGCAGTGACCTTTAAGTGCCTCTCTTATCTGGTGAGGTAATGGTTTGTAGAAACTTCTGGAGGAATTTAGGGAGACAGAATCTGGGGCAGTGTTTGGTCTCTGTCCCTTGTAAAAGCAGGTTTAAAAAATTTGGTCTAGGTGAGTAAAATCAGCTTAACCCAGAGATCTAAGGGTTGATTGTCTCCACTCATCTGTGGAGGTGGGGACTAGACCCTGGACAATGAGAAAGTTGGTCTATTAGCATGTGTTAAATCCAGATAAGATGTAATGCTTTACAACCTAATAATTTTTTTAGAGATATAGTGGAAAGGGGAAGGGTGGGATAAGGGAGGGTAATTGGGGGGGCACTCCTGGGGGTAATTGCAATATCCAGAGTATATATACATTTTATATTATTTTGTTAAAATCTTGTAAGGTTGTTCAAAAAAAAATTTGGTCTATGTGGTGGGGAAGTCGAGGACATAAATTGTACTAATGGGTGATGCTTTAAGATTACTGGGAAACTGAATAGATGATTGTACAATGAAGCTGATAATGAAAGCCTTGTTTGTGCACCTGTGTAAAAATGTTCAGCAATAAAGAACAGACGGCATTTTGCTCGAGCTGGGAACTGTGTCTGCTTGCGATTTGCCCCAGAGGTTCAAGTCGTTCCTCTGCACTGACTCCACTCTTCTTTCGGGGACCTGAGTTCAGCTGGGGCTGGCCTCTGGCAACTCCTCAACCTGGTATCGTCCTTTGAGGCAGCGCCTTTGGTTTTTGGAAGAGCCTGTCCATGTTTACTGCTGCACCATGGGCATTAGTGCCCAGAGCCCCGCTGGTGAAGGTGGGGCAGGGACCCAGCTTTCCAGGTCGACCTTAGCCGGCTGCTCTGGGGACAGTTCATTGTGCAGGAGAGGTGGCCCCATGCTGGGGGAGGCAGGTGAGGAGGGGTGGTTAGGGCTGTGGAAAGTGGGTGCTGCTCAGGGTGTACAGCTGGTCACTGAAGCTCAAGCAGATGTCACTCAGCCAACAACTTCTGAAAGTTCACCGTCTGCCCAGACCAAGCTCCCCACAGGCAGAAAACGTCCTGATCTGGTCGTCTACCACATGCCCTGTGCTCAGGAGAATTCTGGGAAGACAGATGCACTGATGCATAGGACTGCATGCTGGAAGAGGGGACAGAGACCCTCCTGCAGGTGCCTGTGGTCCCTTGGTACAGTGGATGGGTTGGCCCTCCGCTACTGCGACCCAGGATGCTGTAGCTTAGTCCTTGGTAAGCCCCTTGCCGTTTCCCTCTGCTTAAAGCTCTGCCTGCTCCTTCGACCTTTGACCTTCCCTACAGTGGCCCTGAGTCCCTCTCCAGGGACGCTGCTCTGCCCTTCCCTGCCTTGTGGTACTTCGTGATACTTGGATGTGCTGGTTGGTACTCACTGTCTGTATTTGCCTCCTTCCTAGGCCGGGATGCAGGCTGCGTGAGGGAAAGTTCTTCTCCTGCGCGGCTGCTTCCCAAGCTTGCCCGACCAGGTGCTCAGAGGCTTCTGTGGTACGCGAGTGAGCAGGTGCGCAGCACAGAGCCGGTGAGGGTGGAGCCCTGGAGGGTTAGCAGGCGGGTGAAGTGCGGTGGTGGTAGGCCTGGTCACGGCTGCGGCACACTGTGGGGTGATCCACAATTGCTCGTCCTAGTGCCTACACTGTTAAGTCAGTCAGCTGTCACCAGATCCAGGTGGGGCCCCACCACCCATTCTCGCTGCCTTCTTGTCTTCTCCATCTCCTGCCATGGTCACTGGACTTGGGCTGACTCTGGCATGCCCACCAGCGCTGCACAGCCGCTGTGTCAGGGCTCTCTTCCTCCATCCTCTTTCTAGCCTTTGGATCTAGGAAGCAGTAGCAGAGGGTTTCAGGTCATGAGCTCTGGCTCTGGGTTCAAATCTAGGTCCTCTGTGTTCTCGCTGTATAGCCTGGAAGGAGTTGCCTGTTATCACAAGCGGCTGTGGAGATTAAATGAGATGATCTGTAAAGCCCTTGGCGTCAGGACTAGATCCTGGGCCTACACCGACTAGTTCTGCCATGAAGTTGGACCTACATTTATTTGCCCTTTTTTTAGGCTTTATTGAGCTAGAATAGCTTTCCTTTCCCAGACACCAGAGATGTTTTCATGCATTCTTGTCTGAGAGTTAAGCGCTGGCTTGGTGCTTCTATGTGTTTTATTTCACATCAGGCTTCAACAGAGTGAGTGTCCCCGGTTTATGGGAACTGGGTGTGGGATCTCATGGAGGTGAAGCCAGCCTCTGGGGTACCTGTTGTCATCCGGATGCTGCGGACGGGGTGAGGACCTGGTGAGGGTCATGTGGGGTGCTCTGTTGCAGATCCTGTTTATCTAGCTTGGAAGTTCTGCCTGTCGCTTGCCGACTTGGTGGCTTCTGGCTGCCCACGCATCAGGGGTTTGAGATGGGGATGCCTGAAGGACAACGCCCGGGTTGCCGGAGTGGGGTCACCTCACCGACTTTGCAGCAGGGCTTTGGGGGATGGTAAAGGAGGGTGAAATTTCCTGGCATTGGAGTTCAGACTTTGACAGGGTGCTGTCTGTGGCCAGCTTTTACTCTTTCTAGCAATGACTGTACAGTAGCACTTATGCCCTAGGTGGGGAGGTAGGCATGGACTTCTAACACTTTCCTCAAAATTCATTGGGTGTTAAGTTGGGGAACTGATGTAGTATGTGAATTGATGCTGGAGATACAGCCAAGCACAGGAACAAGACTGGAAGTTGGTCCTGTGGGTAGGGCAGGGGTCTGGTATCTGCTTTTTCTACCCCACCCATTTGTCTACGTCCTTGGTCCATTTCAGCCTCTGGGCTGTGTAAGTGCCAGGTTTGCTGCCCAGAGGCTCTGGGTGGGCTCAGCAGGGCTGCCTTGTGAAGTGAAGAGGTGTGTGTAAAGAGGCCTTGTGTGGTGAAGAGGTGAGGCTGGAGGTGGAGCACAGCACAGTCCTTCTAACACTCGGGAGCCAGGTGATGGAGCTGTGCTTGCCCTTGGGGGTGCTGGGGAGCCACTGAGGGTTTTAGAGGTGAGGCAGCAGGGGGAAGTTTCATGCTTTCTGGGTATGGTGTGTAGAAGGTTGCAGGCACACAAGAATGGAGCCCATCTGTGAGACTTCTGCGTGCACCCGGTGCTGAGTGGTTGCATCAGGATAACAGGTGTGAACCAGGCATGGGATCAGGTGACCTGGACAATAGCTTTGTGATCTGTAACTTTTGTGTATTTTCTTTTAAGCTGCATTTTTTCCTCTTCAACATTTCAACATCTCTGAATGCCAAAAGTATTCTTAAGCTTGTCATGGATTGATTGACAGCACCCCACATAGGAAGAGTACATCAGAAGGGAGAAGAGGAAGATGTGGGCCAGAGGCAGGGTGACTTTTCGAGAGTGAAGTGATGCACAGTGAGGGACGACCAGAAACAACAGGCACAAGAGGGTTGGGAGGTGAAAGGACTGGACAGGACTCAGATGTCCCTGAGTGGGGCCTGTGTGGGTGGCACAGAGCTGATGAAAGGCTGTTGAATGTTCTGGGTGAAGAGCGTGAGCAGTGAGTCTCCTTGTGAAATGTCCCTGCTGATGTCTGCTCATGAACCCTGTGCTCTGGACATTGATAGGGACTTGAGAGGAGGATAGGCGTATAGAGGAGGAGACCCGAGTTGGGCTCATGAGACAGAGGCCTCTTCTAGTCCCAGCCACAGGTCCATCTGCGTGTTGCAAGGGGCTGCACTGCTTAGTGCTTGTGCAGGTGCCCACAGCCCCTTTGGCTGGGGGAAAGAACCCTGCTTGGGCTTGTCCCGTCCCGAGAGCGGAGAAAGGGCTTACAACTCAGTGAGACCTGTCTCAAAATATGTGAAAAGGGCCGGGGGTGCAGTTCAGAGGTCAGCCTCTTACCCAGCACATGTGAGGCCCTGGGAACTATCCCTTCCTGCCTGTCCTTGTGTGCATGCCCACACAGCCTCCTTTGATGTCCTCGTCTCCCTCTCAGGTGAGGCAGGGACATGGGAGTTGAGGTAGGAGTATCTTGGAGGAGAGTCTCTCTATCCCCTTTGGGCCCAGAGTTAAAGGTCAGGTATAGGCAAGGGCTTCTTACAACCATGCCAGGGTGGGAGGTAGAGACCAGCATGTGTGCTACTTGAGACAGTGCTCCCGTCTCTCCTGAGGGTGACTCTTCTGGGCCCCAGGAAGTTCCCTCAGGGCTGGGCTTTCTGCCTGGGCTCAGGAAGCTCCCTGGGTGCTGGGCATTCTGTCTGGACCTCTGGAAGCTCCCTGGGTGCTGGGCTTTCTGCCTGGACCTCAGGAAGCTGCCTGGGTAGTTGACCTGCTCTGTGGCGTCTGTTCAGGGTCCCCACTGCTTTGAGATGCACCTTGAGGGACTAGGTGGTTCACTTGGCCTTTTTTTTTCTTTTTCTTTTTCTTTTTCTTTTCTTTTTTTTTTTTTAAGGAGAGAGGGACAGTGAGAGAGAGAGAAACAATTTTTTATTTAGTTTTCCTGTGGCTTTTGTTGCTCCAAGACTTTGTTATGTATGTGGTGCTAGAGTTTGAACTTGCATACTCGCGCATGCTGGGAAAGCGCCTTAACCACCGAGCCACGTTCCAGCCCCTGTTCACTTGCCTTTTAAAGCAGCGGGAATGTTCAGTTTGCACTGTCATCATAGGCTGTGGGTTTCTGTGGGCCTTCAGTAAGAAATGCTAGTTATTTTTGATTCAGGGAGTAAATTGTTCATGATGAATGTTTCTTTGTTAAGATTGAGAGCTCTTTTAAAGTGATGTGAGATCAAAATTGAAAAGAAACAATGCAGGACAAACTAAAGTGAAGTTTTCACGTATTTACCCCTGAATAATTAGCATGAGAAAAGGAATGTACTCTTCGGCTAATTAGGAAAGTTCCCAATGCCAGGGCTGGGAACAGCTTATGTGCAGTAAGACTTTGGCCTCCCCCGTGGAAGGGGCTCTCCTGTCTGTGTGGAGCAGGGACTCTGGTCCCCCGGGGAAGGGGGCCCCCGTTTCTGTGGGGAGAGTGACTTTGGCCCACTGTGGAAGGGGGGTTCCCCGTGTCTGTGTGGAGTGGAGACTTTGGCTCCTGTGGAAGGGGCCCTGTGTCTGTGGAGCGTGACTTTGGCCCCTGATAATGGGGGCTCAGTGTCCTACCATGGGAGCACTGGGTCCCAGCCCCCTGCAGAGCAGGTGGAGGGAGTTCTGGAGCCTGGCTTCTCTTCAGTGTTGACTTAAGTTGAGGCTTTTATGGGTGGCATAAAATAGCTTTTATGACTGTACTTTATATAAAGTATGATTTTAATACGGGGGAATTTTACAGAGTTAAAGTTTATACGAAGATGAGAGAAATATACTCGGCTTCCTTTTCCATTGAAGGTCCCCTGCCGGGGTGAGTAGTGATGGTGTTCTGTTGATCTCCTGGATGGTGGATTGTTACCTGCAGTCTCTGCGATCCCTGAGCACAGGGTTCCTTTCTTGGAGCCTTTCTGCAGTGCCTCAGGAAGGATTGTTACCCCAGCTCTCAGAGTCCTTTTCTTTCAATGTCTTGCTGCACTGGGGATGGAGCCCCAGTGCTGCCCACTGCTGAGCGGTGCCCCAGCCCTTGTCTCTCCTTCTAGGTCAGGGATGAATCGCTTTGCTGGAGCTCTGCAGTTTCACATGAGCAACACAGCCCTCGTTTAGGTAAAGTTAATTATCAACCCAAGCAGTGTTCTGGTGATCCTGTTTTGAGGTGTTGAGGGAGGGGGCAAAGGACCTGCTGTTTTTTATACAAATTGGAGCAGCAAATGCGTTTTATACATCAGAAACCTTGTATTTGTTTCCCAAAGCTTGTAAGGTGCTAAAGATGTGATGTGCATTTTTTTTTTAGATTTTTGCTGTTTCTTTTGTTGTAGTCGAATGTAGCTAACACCATTCTTTCCTCTTGCTGTGCAGCCATCAGCACATCCATTCCCAAGCCCATTCATCTTCCAGCTGAGACCCTTCACCCCTTAAACAGACCCCTTCCCCCTGCCCCAGAGGATGCCATGATGTGCACTGCTCTAGGGACGCCATCCGTGGGTAGCTGGGTGATGGGCTTGTTTCCCTTAGCACTATGTAGGCAGGGCAGCATGTGATAGCATGTCATGGTGTGTCTTCCTGGCTGTCCTTTGTCATGCTTTTGGGGTTCTGCCTGCCCTGGGCCATCATGGAACCCTCTGGGCCTGGCTGCAGGGACATAGCTTAACATGACCCTGCAGGTGTCCCACGTTCTCAGTGTCTTCTTAAACTGTCTGTCCAGGAGGGCTTTCCTGGAATGTGCTGTGTAGTGCTGGAGTTCATTTTCCTCCAGTGGGCACCTGTCCGTGCAGCAGGCGTACCCTGGGTCTCAGGAGCCGGCACACTGACAGGAAGCCATGGGGGATAGCGGCTATCCTTAGGCGCCTATATAGTCCATGCTGGGGCCTCCGGGAGGCGGGCGGTTCTGGCTAGTGATCTGTTGGGGGCAGAGGCCCTCAGGATCCAGTTGTGCCGCTTCTCTGGCCTCATCTGCACCATGGCGGTTAATGACGCCTGGGAAACCTGGAGCCTGGTGCATGTAAGAATAGACATCTGACTTTTATCTGGCACATTCTGGGGGCCGGGTCTGAAGCTGGCCTTCGCAGGCCCTGTCCTATGGAGTCCTTGTGCCTGGGTGCATCATCACTGCTATAGCTAAGCCTTTCCAGGTGCAGCAGCATCCCTGTTGTCACCATATGTGCCAGCCTGAGGTCTCAGATGCCCCTCACAGTGGCCCACTGAGCTGTGCCCTTAAGGGTGGAGCGGTGTCCCCCACAGACTTCCCATGAAGTCCTAGCTGACCGTATCTTAGAATGTGACCTTGTCCAGAGTCTTAACAGAGGAAATCAAGTTGGAGCAGGGTCACTTGGAGGTCCTAGTCCAACATGGCCTGTGTCCTTGTACAATGCTCACTGTCCATGAGGAGAAGGCAGGTGGACATGCTTCTGTAAGCCATGGCTACACTACGCAGCCTGCCATCCAAGAGCTTGGGAGAGACACCCCTGAGTGAGCCTCCAGAGCTGCGGACAGCACATTCCTCAGCTTTGTGGAACATGGCTGTCGTGGTGTGAACATGAGGCCTCCCCCAAAGCCCTTGGGCTCATGCAGGAAGGTTCGGGGTGGAATGTTGGACTCCAGAGCCATGGCCTCATCAGTGCATCCTAGTTTGCACTCACTGGGTGATGACTGAGGCAGGTGGGGTGTGGCTGCAGGAGGTGGTCCCTGGGGTGTGTCTGGAAGGGTGGGTCAACCCTGCACCCCATGCCCCTGCTTCCTGGCTGCCTCCCCCTGCACAGGGATGGTGAGACCAGCGAGTGGGTCAGTTGCATGTGCAGCTGCATGCCCAGTCAAGCCTTTGCTTCTGTCCCAGGATGCCTCGAGCTGGCTCCAACAGGATTGCACCAATGTTAGAGCTGAGGCCGAGTTCAGCCCAGGGTTAGATTTGAGGCCGAGTTCAGCCCAGGGTTAGATTTGAGGCCGAGTTCAGCCCAGGCTTAGATTTGAGGCCGAGTTCTGCCCAGGGATTGAGGAGCTGTCATGGGGGAGACTTGGTGTCCTGGCCCAAACGGAAGTGCAGAGGTGTTTTAAACAGTGGGAAGAGGTGGGAATGGGGACCACCTCTTCATTCAGACAGGTGTTTTTCAGTTTGCTTTTGAGACAAAACAGCAAACCTCTTTGTCTTTTTAAAAAATCTCACCTAAAAACCCATTCTCTTTAGTCAGAGCTCGCCCAAGGTTAAACAAAAGCCCCCTGCATCCTAATGCCTGTGCTCCAGGCCGTGTGAAAAACAGTTGCATAACTTAATCTGGGTGATTTTCTAATCAGCCTTACGCCTGACACTGTTTTTCTTCAGTAGTAAAAGTTGAAATTTAAGAGTAATCAGCATGCAATCAAAAGCTGATTATAAATGAACAATAATGAGCATGAAAGTGAAACCACTCCTCAGGGTTATAATGAAAGGAAGAAAAGGAATAATAGCATCAGTTGAAAAAGAAGCGTGATCAAAAGAAGGTACAGTTGCACTAATAAGAAACAGTGGTGACAGTCCTGCAGGAGGCCCCTGGGAATCTCAAGGAGCTGTGCTTTGCACCACAGGCAAGATCAGGAGGCTGCAGAGGGTTTGGTATCATCTGGTTCTGTTCTGGCCACTGGTTGGCTGTGTGGCTCCAGGTAAGATGCTCAACTTCTCTGAGACTCAGGTTTCCTTAGTAAACTGTTTCACCAGTGTGGCCCTTCATGAGTCAGGACTGTGCATGGCTTTGCCAAGCAGCCACTGGAGCAGGGCTTCCGGAGCAGAGGGAGTTCCTGTGACAAGAAACAGTACCGCATGCTTGTGCTGATTGAACCCAGGGTTCTGCGCACGCTAAGCGTATGCTCTGCCGCAGAACTGTGTCCTGCTATGTGCCCAGGCTGAGCTGGAACTTGCAATCCTCCTGCCTCAGCCTCCTGAGTAGCAGGGATGCCAGGTGTGGCCACCATCCTGGTGTGTCTCTGTTTTGCAGCCTTAGACTTTGTCAAGGAGAATTTCTCAGTTCTGTGCGAATGTCCCAGCAACTCTGAGGCTGAGGCCTGGGCAACTTAGGAATTCTAAGGTCTGGGATGTAGTTCAGCAGTAGAATGTGTAAGTCTTAAGTCCCATGTGGGTGGCCTGGGTCCATCTGCATGTTAAAGTGGACACCATGAGGGACTTGGTGATGGTATGCGCTTTACAATATCAATTTAAGACAGTAACAGTGCAGCTGCAGGAAGGGGTGGGCTTCTGGGAGGTGACTGGGCCAGGAGGCTCCTTTTCGCATCAGCCTGGCCCCTGCTGAAGGCCCCGCATGGTGCCCACTGGCCAGTTTGTCTGCCCTGTGCTGCCTGCTGCCATGAGGCTGCCCAGGGAGGCCGTGTGCGCATGTGGTCCTGGACTACGCAACCTGTGGATCCGTGAGGAGTGCACTTCTGCTGGCCAGCCTGGTGTCCTGCCAGAGCACAACAGATGGACTAAGGTGTAGGGTTGGCAGGACACCGAGGAGACCTGGGCACAAGTTGTAGTGAGACTGCGGAAGTGGGCCTGTGGGCTGTGGCACAGCCTAGCACGTGTCTCCTGCGGTCTTCCGTCCTAACTCCGTCCATGCGGTTAGTGCTGTTGGAGCACCAGGCCTGCTTGAGCAGACCCTGGGGTGCAGTGACAGAGCACATTCTTTGTCTGGGGTCCCTTTTTCAGATGGTGGGTGCTTGCTTTTAATTTTGATTTTTGAGATGTGGGCTTTCTGTGTTATTCAGGCTGACCTCACACTCTTGCCCTGAAGCAGTCCTCCTGCCTCAGCCTCTGGGGTAGTTGGAAAGTGACACCAGCGAGCCTGGCTCTGTGTGTGTTTTTAAAAAGCTGAATTAGGAAGGAGGGAGACTGAAGAGGGGCACCTCTAGGTGGGATTGTTTCAGAAGTTGTCACAGCTAAGATGGCAGCCCAGCAGAGAGCAGAAGGGGGCGGTCTGGAGGGAGAGACCAGGTACATGAGCGGCAGGTGCAGGGCCGTACTGGGGTCCTATGCCTATTGTGTGCCAACTGGGAGACTATCAGCAGGGGGGTGGGAGAATGAGGGAGGACTTTTCTTTGGTACTGGGGATTTAACCCAGGTGCACTGTACCACCCAGCTATACACCCCCAACCCTTTTTATGTTTTACTTTGAGACAGAGTCTCACTGAGTTTCTGAAGGCATTGTTAAGTTGCTGAGGCTGGCCTCAAACTTGTAGTCCTCCTGCCTCAGCCTCCCGAGTCACTGGGATTACGGGTGTCGCCTTAAGAATGTGGACACCCCATCCTGTCTCCTGGGGGCCTTGGCTGAGTGTACTATGGTGAGTGTGTTGGGTATCCTCTTATGTGCTGTTTGCCATGTGCATCTCCATTGCCATAACCCCTCCCCTCACATCTTTTGACTGTTTCCTAGTTGGATTAATATTGAATTCTGAAAGTTCTTTATATATGCTGGACACTAGTCCCTGACAGCTGTGTGGTTTGCAGATGTTTTCTGCCAGTGCCTGGCTTGTCTTTTTTTCCTTTTGACCTAGTCTGTCACAGAGAAAAAGTTTGACATTTCGATGAAGTCCAGTTCATCCAGTTTTTTTCTTTTCTTTGGGGGAGGGGATGAGTAATGATTTTAGTGTCAGAAGAACTTCACCAAGCTCCAGAGCTAGGCGTTTTTCTTGTGTTATGTTCTAACAGTTTTTGGAATCTGGTCCATTTTTTTTCTTTTTCTTTTTTTTAAAGAGAGAGAGAGATAGAGGGAAAGAATCAACTTTAGTTTTTCATGTGGCTTTCGTTGCTGACACTTTGTTGTGTATGTAGTGCTGGGTTTTGAACCTGCATACTCATGCATACCAGGCAAGCATCTAACTGTTTAGCCACTGCTCCAGCCCTGAATCTGGTCCATTTTGAGTTAATACTTACATAAGGCATGAGGATTCGGCTGGAGTTGGGTTCTTGCTGGGAGTGTCCAGTTGCTCCATCCTGGTTTGTTTAAGGTACTGGCTTCCTCCACTGAATTGTAGGGTTTTAGAACAGTTAGGTTTTTGCCACCATGTTTTATGTGGCAGAGCTGTGAACTGAGGAGCAGTTGGACTGAGATTTGCTCTTCTGCCCACTACCAGGGGCCTCCGGCTGGGTCTTCAGACCATTTGGGGATTTGGTTTTATATATATGCTCAGGTTGCGGCTTCCTGTGGCATTGCCTGGCTTTTGAAGTTGTTGGCCTGAAGGAGCATTTGAGATTCTGTACAGGGGCTCCCACCTTGGGCTCCCATTGCTATGGACATGGGGCTCTTGAAGCCAGGCTGAGGGCGTCTATCAATCTGCATTACAGTGGGTATTACTCTCAGACTCGGCATTCGGGTGAAGTCAGTTGATGTCGTTGCTGTATAGAAGCTTTGTTCCTGCAGCTTTGATGAGTAACGGACCCTGGGAACCTGGAGAGTGTACCCGAGCGCTTATGGCTTGTTGATCACATAAGCAAGTGGAAATGGATCCAGAGAGCTGATGTTATTGGGCTTGGCTCTTGTAGCTTCCTTTTTGTGGGTCTCCTAGGAGAAAAACCGATAGAAGCTCAAGTGCTCTCCGACTTCAGAATCCCACGTGTGGACTCCACTTCCGCAGGGTTTAGACTCATAGGGCTGTGATGAACTTTGGAAGCCATTTAGCCCTGATGTAGATGCCGGAGCTGTTTTTCACAGGCGGTGAAAACTTCTATGTGGTCACAGGGAATAGAAATATGTGCTTTTATTTTATTTCTTTCTACTGAAGTGTGGCTCTTATACAGGATCCAGTTGGTGTTCTAAAGACTTGTTTTCATTTGCTTTAGAAACATATATGCTGTGGCTTTGTGGTTGGTGTTGAGCTGGGCTTCTGGTGCTCATCTTTGCCCGCCTCTGCTGCTGCGTCCCTAGGAAGGCCACATCATTAGACCCTCAGGGCTCTGCTTTCCTCGTGTGTGACTTGAGAAGCAGAGCCAGGGTGTGGTGAAGCCTGGCACAGCTGCAGACCATGCTGAGTACAAAGAAGTGCCCAATAGGTGGTGATGGTATTGGCGCTTGCTGTTTCGTTAGTGATAGTTGTAATAGATTTTGTCCTTTTGCTTCATCAGTTGACTATATAGATTTCAGTGCCATTTCACAGGTGAGTGTGCTCTAAGTTTGTCTCTGGTTGGGACTGTGACGTCCCTCCAGACTCCTGGCCGTGTTGAATGCACATGGTGCAGGTATCCATGGATGACTCCGGGTTGTCTTGAAGGTCCACCCAGTGGTGCTCCGGGTAAGGTGTGTTGTGTCCAGCACCGGCCGAGCCGCCCCGGTTTTTGGGACCCCAGCAGTCACATGTGGTGACCTGAGGTGAACTTGTTTGTCTGCTGGAGTTTGCCACTGTTGGTGAGACTTAGCAGCTTTGTACTATGCAGGGTGAATTCTGGCCTCTGGCCAGCATGGTCAGAGCTTGCACAGGTGAGAGAATGACTGGACTTCCCGTTTGGTGAAAGAGTGTCTTGAGGAAAGCTTAATAGGATAATTGGATACTGCTTCCATCCCCCGTGTGGAAAACCAATAACTTCACATTTTCCCTGAGCTGCTCCCTGATAAGCATGATGTGAAACGGGTCGCAGGGACTGGATGGCTTGGGCTGCTTGTGACTCTGTGGTCCAGAGCTTCTAGGTATGCAGTGGCCCTGAGCTCCATTCCCAGCATAAGGAGGAAAGACAGAGAAATGCTTGACAACTTCGTACCTGGGGCTTTATTTTCAGGGTAGAGGACATTGTGTGTCTGTGCACAGCCTTTATAGACCATTCCATTCACACTGTAGAGATTGTCCTGAATGGCGGGATTGCAAATGAGCAGTTGGAGAAGCTTCAGTTCTAGTGTGAGACATCAGCTGCAGCTGCACGGAGCGGTGGAATGTTCCAACATTTTTTTTTTCTCCTTGCTGAGTGTGGAAGCCAGGGCCTCATGCATGTTGGGCAGGCCCACCATGCAGCTGCAACCCAGCCCTTTTTATTTCATTATTATTGTTACTGATTTTCATTATTGCTATTTGCAGTGCTGGAGTGGAATCCAGGCAGGCCCACCATGGAGCTGCACCCTAGCCTGCACTCCTTACCTCTGTGTCCAGCAGTTACCTGCAGCCTCCTGAGGTTTTAATTTCTTTGATGTTATGAAATGAAGGAATGGAAGAATCAACATGTGAGAAGCTATCTGAGAGTCTGTGGAGCCAAAATCTCATCTGTTTAAAAGGATTTCATTTGTTCACGTATGAAGCCCAATTGTACGAAATCCTTTTGATGTGTAAAAATTTCTTTATTTGACGTGTCTGAGTTCTCTCTCTACCCTGCAATTCTGGCTTTTTCTGTCACTAGTCCATGTTCTTATTAACCACCTCAAATAGGATGTCCTCTAGGTTGTCAGGCAGTGACTGACAGTGTCCTGAGACTTCAGTTCTCAGAGGAATTGGAGGAGAGTTTTTAAAATCTGTTTTTGAAGATTAAAGCATCAAGGATACCAACTTTTTGACATAAAATGAGTGGTATTAAAAACACAGTCTTGGGGGAAAATCCATGGATAGGATATTATAGGTGTCTGACCTAAGCTTTTGCAACATTATTTCTGATTTAGAAAATCGAGCTTTCACTCATTACAAAAGTGTGGGAACTGCAGATGGTCACCTGCCGTCCCATCCCATGTGCTGGGCAGAGCTGAGTGAGCATGGAGGAGCTTCCCTCTTGCCCGTCTGTGCTGCACACATGCACTTCTAACCAGGACCAGCGGTACGCCAATGGGAAACCATTATGTGTGCATTGCACAGTTCTGTAAATGTTGTTTCTGGTGCCAGTGCCTTTGGAGGAGCTGGAGGTGGTGCTGGGGTCCCTGCTGTGTGGGTGGCACTTGTGCAGTCCACTGCTTCAGTGCTGCAGCGAATGTTCTTGAATACTCATTTATGAGATTGCCCTCCAGAAAGCCGTCCTGCGTTCCGGGGTGATTGGAGCAACAGTGATAACTATTTATTAGCAGTGTGTCACATACCAGGCGCTGTTCCTAGCAGTCTGTGCAGATCGACTCGTTTGTTTCTCAGAAAACACTGACCTCTCTTTAGAGATAAGGAAGCTGATCTGTTTCCCAGTACCCTGACCACTATCAAATATGATAATTAAAAAATTTTCCACTCCATTTGATGTGAAATGACCTTTCATTGTTGGAAATTGTATTGCTCAATGCTACAAAGATTGTACTTTTTTTTTTTTTTAATTTGCCAGAAAGCAAACATTATTTTTCTCCTTTAGAAAGAAATTTGTTCTGGGAAATTTCCTAGGGCAAATTCTATATTCTCATAAGTCAGAAATATAGTTATTGCTAATTTCAGTAGAATGTTTTTAAATGCATGGATGAACTCCAAAAATAATATTGGTTAGTGCTAAGCACCATTAGATCCTGATAAAAGGAATTCGCCTTTTTTAAAATGTATCATTTAATTTTTTTATTAAGGAGTTGAGTTGTCGTACAATCAAATACATATGAAGTAACAATATGACATGCATTTGATCCTAAACCATAGTTATCACCACATCGTCCACGCTCCAGTCTCTTGATTCTTCTATATTACGCCCCTATAACAGATATATGATTGTGAATTTTCCAGAAGTAAATGATTGCATACATATTATTTACTTCTCAGGGGGATAAAGAGTATGCTACATTGTTGATCATCTCCCTAATCTCTAGCTATCTTCCCTCCATTTCCCCTCTCTCCTCCCCCCCATATCTGTCCTTTGCCCTTTATTATGCTTGTGCTGGGTCTAATATATGAGTTTGTTAACCTTTCATCCAAGCCCGTGTTTTGGTCCAGCCTCCACAAATGAGGGAAAACATTTGACCCTTGACTCTCTGGGTTTGGCTAACTTTGCTCTGTATGGTTTCTTCTATTGCCGTCCATTTACCTTCAAAGGCTGCAATATCGTTGTTTCTAATAGCTGAGTAGAATTCCATCGTATATATATACCTGAGCTTTTGGATCCATTCACCTAGTGAGTTGCATCTGGGTTGATTCCATAATTTAGCTATTGTAAATTGAACTGCTGTGAGCATTGATTTTGTTGTGTTGCTGTAAAATGCTGATTCTAACTCCACTGCAAAAACTCCCGGAAGAGGTTCACACAGGGGATCCAACCCTAATTTTTTCAGGAGTCTCCATACTGCTTTCCAGAGTGACTGTACCAGTCTGCAGTTCCAGCACCAGTGTGCTAATGTTCCTATTTCCCCATAACTCCTCCAGCATCTGTTACTGTTTGTATTCTTCATCTTTACCAATCTGACTGGAGTGAGGTGAAATCTTAATGTAGTCTTGATTTGCATTTCACTGTTAGTGATTTAGAACATTTCCTCATGTATTCTTTGGCTTGCTCAATTTCCTCTGTTGAGAAGTTTCTATTTAGCTCTCTGGCCCATTTGTTGACTAGATTGTGTGTATTTTTGATAGCAATTTTTTTTTAGTTCTTTGTAAATTTTGAATATTAGTCCCCTGTTGGAGGAATCACAGACCATGATTATTTCCCTTTCTGTAGGTTGCCTCTTGACATTTTGACCAGTTCCTTGGCTGAACAGAAACTTTTTAGTTTAATGGCATCCCACTCATTGATTCTTACTTTAATTCTTTCACTTTGGGAGTCTTGTTGAGGAAGTTGTTACCAACTCCCATGTGCTGGAGTGTTGGTCCTAATTTATTTTCTAGCAGTTGCATGGTAGCTGGTTTAAATCCCAATTTCCTTGATCCATTTTAATTTGATTTGTATGCAAGGTGAGATAGAAGGATCTAATGCAACTTGCTATACATGGCTGTCCAGTTTGCCCAGCAACACTGTTGAATAGGCTGTCTCTTGTTATATCTTGATACCTTTGTCAAAGATCAGATGTTTAAAGATTTGTGGGTTTGTCGCAGAGTCTTCTATACTGTTGGTCTTCATTCCTGTTTTGATAGCAGTATCATGCTGTTTTTGTTGCTACAGCTCTGTAGTATAATTTTAGATCTGGTAATGAGAAACCACCTGTTTCATCTTTCTTGCTTAGTAATGTTTTGGCTATTTTGAATTTCTTGTTTTTCCAAATGAATTTGAGAATTGCTTTTTCTATATCTGTAAAGAATGACATTGGTGTCTTGATAGGGATTGCATTGAATGTATATCATGCTCTTGGCAGAATGGCCATCTTAATTACATTAATTCTGCCTAACCAAGAGCATGGAACATCTTTCCATCTTCTCAGGTGTAATGGGATTCTTTTAGGGTGGCAGGACATGGACAGAGTGTGCCCTTCTATTAATCATCCTGTAGCACGTCTGTTGTCTTTGTTTTTTCAGTGTTTTCTAAATTTATGTACAGAACTCTTAGCATTCTACTTACCAGGCGTTCAGTTGGTATTCAGTGTTTCTGTAACTGGAACTCTGATGCAAGACTCGTTCAAGAAAACCATAACGGGTGCAGAAGAAATTGATGAAATCAAAGCATGCAATACAGGAGAGAGCAGAATCTCCAGCTGGTGGAGCATGAGATGAATGCACTTGGATTAGACATCCAGGTAGGAAGCTGGTGCACACGGCTCACTCCCCAGCTGCCAGCTGCTCAGGGACATGAGGTCCCTAACAGACTCACACTTGCAAATGCACCCAGGTGCCCTGTAGGTCCAGTGAGGCTGGAAGAAGAGATTCCTCATGAAGTCCAGTTTTTGGAGCCCAGTGGGCGAGTCTCAGGACCCAGATGCACACAGTTCTTCGAGCCCAGTGAGTGAGTCTTAGGACCTTGCCTATATAGGTTAATGGGGTTGGGGAGAGGTTGTGAAGTTTATTTCAGGTTATGTTGCTCAGGTAAGCATTTTAATTGAGCTTTGCCAGTGGAGGTTTTGGAGTAGAGAAGCCATACAGGTGGATTTAGTTTTCAATGACCAGGAAGGCCTTGCGTGGAGAGCAGCCGTGCCAGCAGCCGTGCCAGCAGCCGTGGAGGCTGGAGAGCTGACATAAAGGCTGATTGGAGGCACAGGTGGAAAGTGCTTGGTAGGACCTGGATACCTCACCTGCATGAGGATGGCCTGGGGTGTTGTAGTGCCGACTCCTGGGCTCTGTTAGGTATAACTGCAGATGAAGCCCAGGAATTTGCATTCTCTGAGAGGCCCCTCAAAATCTGCCACATTAGCTTGTGAGTACCACTGAACCAGAGATTTCTAGGGTCTACTTTACCTCCAGTATAGGGAGCAAAACAAAACAGAAAACAGCTCCAAACACTCGGGTCTGTGAGAATTTTCTAAGAGATAGGTTAGTACTTGGTGGAGAACTGGTCTAAGACTGCGGTTTGAACAAGTAGGGCCTCCTCCTTGGACAAGAGTGGGTATCAGGCATGGTCCCAATGTCTTTGCATGATATTCTGTGTAAACTCCTTCTGGGGGCGGATGCTCATTCCACAGTCTCCCCTGGGGCTTCCTCCCCTGGGCACAACAAGGCCATGTGAACTAGTCACTGATACAGGTGGGAAGGGCTCTACTTCGCTGAGCCCTCAGGGTCCATGATGACTACCCTGCAGGCTGGGCTGGAACCCTCCTTCCCTGGGACCCCGTGGCCATGTGTTTCTGCCACCCAGCCTCTCAGTGTCCGCCTGCTTCTCTAAGGCTTCCAGTTGTGCTATGTTCTGACGGAATTCTGCTTCAGGGGACGGCACCCCACATCATGTGTGCGGGTCTGCTCGCTGCTCTCTCTGTCCACCAAGCTCGCCTCCCCTGAGCTGCGAGGCTTCTTATCTGTGGCCACCAGCTGAGGCGGGAGGATCGTGTCTGCATTCAGCCTAGTGCCCAGCAGTCTGTGTCAAGCCTAGCTACCAGCAGCCCCCACATTGATGTTGACGAGAGGCAGTTTCCGAACCCTTGCAGGGCCAGCCCAGCCTGAACAGGGCTGTGAGGTGTGGGCTCTGGAATGGCTTTTTCCCTCCACACCACACACCTCTCCTTACCGTTGTCATCTGCAGTTTACAGAAGGGACCAATGCCTAGAGGTGAAGGGCTCTGTCTAAGCTCACCCAGCCTGGTAGAATCCAGATTTGAGTTCACGGCTGTGACATGAAGTAGTAAGATACATACTGTGTTTCAACATGCCTAGAGAACACCACTCCCCAGGAAAAATGAGAAACTAACCCGCATCCCAGGCAGATTGCCTCTGCTCCAGCTCGTAACCTGGCTGCCTGTGGCCATCTGGATAGTCTTTGTGGCGCTCATTTGGTTGTAAACCCACACTCTTCATTACCCCATGTTTCCAACCTCCCTAGCAGGTCCTGGTAGTGGGGAGAACTCTGCCTGCTTCTGGACTGTGTGCCCTGGCTAAGTTATGTCTCTGAAGAAGGGCCGGGGCCTGAGGACTTCAGCACCTGGACCTCCTGGAGGAAGACTTGGGGCCCAGCGTATGAAGAACTGGCCAAGGGCAGCATCTGCGGACTTTTTGCTTATTAATTTGGTGTGTGGTCATATAAACCCTCCACCACTTCAGTGACAGGCTTCATTCCTGTTAATAGCAAGTGTTTTGTTCATTTATGTGAGTCAGTAAATTGCCCTTATACCTTATTGATTAAAATGTCCTGGCTCTTGAAGGCCTCACAAGTATGATTCATCCAGGACAGAACGTACTTTCATTTCTAAAAATCCACTGTTGAGATCTGCGCATGATAGAGTGGAAGCAAGAGCTTATTAATTTTTGTTGGGATCGTCTGGCTAAGTGTTTTCTCTTGGTTTCAGACGGCGTCGTATCCCTGCATTTAATCAGAGACAGGTCATGTGCTGTGGGCCCATTTAGATTCAAGGCACTGTTTTGTTTTAGTCTCGCCGAGGTTGCTCTTTAGTTTCACTTAAGTTTGAATCACTGTATACATCATCGGGGGTACTGAAGATACTTGGAAATAGTAATAATGGTGATGTGATGCATCTGTCCCACATGTGTCTTCTGTTTCTGGCTTGCAAATACCTGGGGCTGTGCTGCTTCCCACCCTTCCTGTGGCAGACATCAACAGTTTCTCATGGTGCTGTTCCCGAGCCTGGGCAGAGCTGGGTGACCTTCCCAGAGCTGTCTGGGGTTAGAGACTCCTGGCCTTCCCTGGTCCTGCTCCTGGGTCAGGACTTCTATGCCTGTCCAGGACCTCATGGGAGTGACATATGTGTCTATGTTCTCGGGTGATTGCTTTCACACTTGGGGCTTGGAATCTATTTCTTGTCTATTTAGATAAAGATTTTTCCCCTTTTCCAGATTTATCTGTTACCTCATTTCTTTTATGCTCTTAAATCTCAAGATGCCAACCTAAGTTCATAAATTGTGCACCTCAGAACAAACCACTGGGTTCCTCCCTTGTCCCATCTTCTCTTTTTTAGTACTGGGAACTGAACCCAGAAGCGCTCTACTGCTGAGCTGCACCCCAGCCCATTATTTATTTTTTGTTTTTATTTACTTGTTTTTGGTAACAGGGATTAAACCCAGAGGTGCTTAACCACTGAGTTATATCCATAGCTCTTTTTATATTTTATTTTGAGACAGGGTCTAGTTACTGAGGCTGGCTTGAAATTGTGATCCTCCTGCCTCGGCCTCCCTGGCTGTGGGGATTAGAGGCGTGGTCACCACAACTGGTCTTTGTGTAGTGTGTGCCTGGTGCTGGGTTCTGCTGGCCGTGGCTTCCTCTCTGGGCTCCTTGTGCAGTGCATGCCTGGTCCTGGGTTCTCCTGGCAGAGACTTCCTGTCTGGGCTCCTTGTGCAGTGTGTGCCAGTCCTGGGTTCTGCTGGCAGTGGCTTCCTCTCTAGGCCACTCCTATCCACATCCTTGACTGCTCTTCTTGACTTCCTGTGTGTCTGAGCTTGCTGATCCTCATGTATGGGTGCTGCATTAGTGAGTTCTGGGGTTGTGTCTCTGGACTTCATGTTTTCTGGCTTACTGTGCCCTTTTTACTTCATGCAGGGAGAAGCCTCTCAGCTTTGGAGTCTTGGAGATGTGGGAGGTTGCATGTGCTGAAAGACCATGCAGCAGTTAAATAGTTTAGGCTTCTGCTGGGCCCACGGGCACATGCCTGAATTTCAGTGTTGGAGTCTGAGACAGTAACGTTGCAAATTTGAGGCCAACTTCGGCAACATAGGAAGGTGCTGTTTCGAAGTAAAAGGCTGGTGTTATGGTTTGGTTGTTAGATGTCCTCCCGATGTGTAAGACAATGCAAGAGTCCTCAAGAGTGAAGAATCGGGTTATGAGGTCCTTGACCTGCTCAGTAGATTACTCCCCTGCTAGGGATCCACTGGCCGTAGCTGTGGTCGGGGTGGAGGGGTATGGCTGGGGCCTGCCTTTGGGGTTGAGCTTTTGTCCTGGGTGAGCAGAGCCCTCTCTGCTTCCTGACTGTGGTATGCTGAGTAGCTGCCCCCTACTTGTTCTTCTGCCGTGATGTTCTGCCTCACCTTGGGCCCCGAGCAGTGGAGTAGGCCATCTGAGATTGAGATTCTGAAACCACGAGCCAAAATAAATGTTTCCTCCTTTAAGTTGTTCTTTTTAGGGTCTTTGGTTCCAGCAACCAGCAACTCAGAGGAGCATGTGCCTGGGTTCAAGCTCCAGTACTGCAATAAACATTCAGAGCTCTGAGCCTTATGTCTTTCTGCAGCCACTCAGCTTGGATGTAGCACAGTCCAGCCAGGCGCAAGAACAGTGCACATGGCCGCAGCTTCTGGACGAGGCACTGTCCAGCTGGGCACTGGAGCCAGTGCACATGGGCCTTGGCTTCTGGACATGGTGCTGTCCAGCCAGGCACTGGGTTACAGATTCTGGGCGTGGGGCCATCCAGCCGGGCACCTAGCCAGTGCACATGGCCGCAGCTTCTGGACGAGGCACTGTCCAGCTGGGCACTGCAGCCAGTGCACATGGCCATAGTTTCTGGACATGGCGCTGTCTAGCTGAGCATTGGGCTACATCTTCTGGACATGATGCTGTCCAGCTGGGCACCAGAACAGAGCACATGGACCTCAGCTTCTGTATGTGGCGCTGTCCAGCCGGGCGTCGGAACAGTGCACATGGGCCACAGCTTCTGGACGTGGCGGAAGCCTGTGCTCTGTTAGTCCTCGGTCTTTTAAGTCCTTCCTGCAGATGAGATTGGTAAGATCAGTGACTGACAATAGAGTTGCTGGCATGAGTTGCTGTTGAAGCATTGAGTGTGCGGCTGGAGGCTCTGTGCCAACCTCATTTCAGTTTCAGGGAGCCACTGCAGTGCTGGCTCCACTTCTCAGCGCCATGTGTGGGATCTCGGACATGAAACGACGTGGCCAGCATCTCCCCTCCATCCCCCTGGCCCATGCTACCCCAGCTGTGCCTATCATGGGTGGCCCCGTGGAAGGACATTGTGCGGCAGGGAGTGAGTTTCCTGAGGCTGTCGCCTGTGTCACAGCAGGAGGTGGAATGAGCTGCTGGGGTACTCTCCTGGGGCGGGAGTGCTGGCTGCCGGTCCCATCCCTGGACTCTCAGTTGCTCTTCACTGCCTTTCTTACACATAAGTAAATCAGGGTGGAGGTCTGCAAACTTCTTCTTGGAATCCCAGGGAGTAGGTACCTTGGGCTTTGTGGCCACGTGTCACTTCAACTCTGCCTCTCACCTCACAGGTGGGCAGGCCTGACTGGCCATCACACCTGCTGAGCTCGGTCCTTGTCCTCCTCTTGGCTCAAAGGGGTCAGTTAGGACCTTTTAGTTGAGGTGGGTCTGTTTCCTGCATTTCCCTTGTGGCAGAGTGTGAGGAGGATGCAGATGTGGGGACCGGGGGTTAGTGATGTCCCCAGCCCCCCTCGCCCTGTGTATTTCATCCCTGCTGCTAGATGTGGACAGTGTAGATTTTGCCATGTATCTCAATCCGTCAGCCACTTAGCGTGATGGTTAGTCTGAGAAAGCCTTAGTAAACCAGTGGACGTTTGGTTTGATGCCTTCCTACAAAACCACTTTTGAATCATTTTTCCTACTAAATGCATTTAACATTAATGTAAATATCCTTTTATTCTGGTGGTTTTCAGAAGAAGAATCATTGCTCTCTCTGTTTAATGCCCTTGCTGTCTGTATGTCACCAAAGTCTACAGTTCAGATGATTTCCTCTCATTCTGTCCTTATGGTGCGTGATTAAGGACTTTGTGTTTCCTATGGAGAACATAAACAGTGAGATCAGAATCATTCTGACGTTTCTTTTGAACTGTGTAGAATGGTTGAGCCAGGGCTGATCTTTCCATGCAATATCACTCCCTCTTATGGTATATGTTTTGTGTCTCTGTCTCCATGGTCCTCACCCGGGCCTCCTGGGGCACTAGGACCTCCTGCTGTTTGTCAGGAACTCTTTTCAAGCACAGCTGAATGTGTCTGAGGCCGAGGCCCCTCATGCTGGGCCTTCAGAGAGTTCAGAGGGCTGGTGAGCTGAACATGGTTGGGCCCCCAAGGACAGGCTGGAGAGCTGTAGGATGGAGGGACAGTCCCCATCCTGCCTGGGCAGAGGAAGCTCAGTGGTGGGTTAGCAGCCTCCAGGGAGGTGGACACCTGGGTGCTGCTGGGACAGGTGAGCGTCCACCCTTGGACTGCATCTTCCACTCTTGCTATTTCATCCCTGGTGGTAAGCCAGTGACTGATTGTAGGTAGAATGCTCGCTTGAGCTTTTCCAGTTGTTCTTATGGTCACCGAACCTGATGGAGTCGCAGGAATCTACCTCACAGTGGTGTCTGAGGGACAGCCTTCTGGGGCTCAGCCCTTACCTGTGGCCCTGGTGTTAGAATGTATTGTGGTGCTTCGGAGCCAGTTGTGCCAGGGCCTTCGTGGACTGTGTTTGGAGTGAGAGGCAGCAGCCTCGCGACCGTTGTTGTCAGTGCTGGACTCCACACGGGCTCAGGGTCACTGCGTGTTCAGCACAAAGGCCTGTGTTGCACCCGTGTTTGTGAGGGGATGGCTGTGGTATCAGGGTGCACCAGCCCTACTCTACCACCCAGACCATTTCAACCTGGCTATTCCTCAGACCTCCATGTGCACGAGAGGGTGTCTGTCCTGTTGCTTGGAGCAGACCAAGTCTATCCTGACTTGGA
This sequence comes from Aplodontia rufa, assembly GCA_004027875.1. Taxonomy (NCBI): domain Eukaryota; kingdom Metazoa; phylum Chordata; class Mammalia; order Rodentia; family Aplodontiidae; genus Aplodontia; species Aplodontia rufa. The sequence goes on along the minus strand of PVKS010008351.1, from coordinate 40,432 downwards.
CCTTCACTGGCCAGAAGGCCTCAGGGTCAGCTGGACCCTTATCTTTGAGGGAGTCCTGGTGCCCACCCTCACCAACAGCTCAGATGTCTGATCCCGTGCTCCTCCCAGCTGCCGCTGAGCCTCCAGAGACTCAAGGACACCCACCCTGTCCATCTTGATCCTCCACACATGCCTTCTTTGACTGAGAAGCAGAATGTATTACTTACAACTGCAGGTGAACCTTTGTCCCAGGGAGCTGCCTTTCCACTCTGTAGGTAGGAGGTTGGTGACAGAGGACACTCAGCATTGGCTGAGTCTGTCTTCATTCTTTCCTCTCAGTTCCTGCTCATGCCATCTGGAACCCAGTCAAATAAGGAAGCCCTTTGAGTGATTGTGGAGGCCACACTCTAACTCAGAAGAAGCTTGGGAGCTGGCAGGCCCAGAGGTGCAGAGCTTGCACCCTGGAGCAGCGGGAGGCAGCTGGGTTCTCCAGGAGCTGGAAGAGGGCCCTGTTGTGTGGTTCCCAGGCTGCTGGTGGGCATGTGGGACAAGCATGCCAGGTACTGTGGGACCGCCTACTGCCTCATGGGCATGGGGGACAAGCATGCCAGGTACTGTGGGACCGCCTACTGCCTCATGGGCATGGGGGACAAGCAGGCCAGGTACTGTGGGACCACCTGCTGCCTGGTGGGTGTGGGGGACAGGCAGGCCAGATACCCTAGGACCGCCTGCTGCCTGGTGGGTGTGGGGGACAGGCAGGCCAGGTACCCTAGGACCGCCTGCTGCCTGGTGGGTGTGGGGGAACAAGCAGGCCAGGTACCCTGGGACCGCCTGCTGCCTGGTGGGTGTGGGGGAACAAGCAGGCCAGGTACCCTGGGACCGCCTGCTGCCTGGTGGGTGTGGGGGAACAAGCAGGCCAGGTACCCTGGGACCACCTGCTGCCTGGTGGGTGTGGGGGAACAAGCAGGCCAGGTACCCTGGGACCACCTGCTGCCTGGTGGGTGTGGGGGACAAGCAGGCCAGGTACCCTGGGACCGCCTGCTGCCTCATGGGTGTGGGGGACAAGCAGGCCACAGGTACTGTGGGTCTGCCTGCTGCCTGGTGGGTGTGGGGGAACAAGCAGGCCATCATAGGACAGGTACCCTGGAACCGCCTCCTGCCTCATGGGCGTTGGGGACAAGCAGGCCAGGTACCATGGGACTGCCTGCTGCTGCTACTCTGGAGTGCTGCATTGGGCCTTGGGGATGGGACCTTGGTACCTTGTGCACCTGTAGCCCTCAGTTCCCTGCTGGCAGACCTCGACAGAAGTCAGATAGCACAGGAGAAAGGGTTGTGAGCACCTGCACGGGATGTTTTGGAGCTGAGGGAAAACAATGCTGAGAAGACCCAGGTTTGGGCTTCATCTTCCTCCCCATCTTGGTCACGTGCACAGAGTCCCCCAGGCTGTGCAGGTCATGGTGGGGAGGCATGTGTAATGCCCAGGTATGGGTGGCGCTGCCCCTCTCACTTCCTCCCAGCCTGGTCAGGGTTACTCGTGTCTCTCCCTTCTCTGCTATCCGCGCGTTTCCCTGAGGAGTTCCTTACCCCATGGGATTTGAAGCAGGTGCCAGGCAAAACCTGTTTGGAGATGGCTGTGGATTCCATGGCACAGTCCGTAGGCTGGGACACAGGGACTCCTCAGTACAGGCAGACTGCCTTTCCCAGATCACATTTGGGGGCCCAGTGCCAACCCGACTGCCCTCTTCGTTTCCAGCTTGTGTGCCCGCCGCGTCCAGCACATCTCTTCTTGGTGTTTGTTGCCTGCCTTTCCAAATCGCTTTACAACTTTCACCTTTCTAGCTCTTGTTTTAGATGGACACCCTGTCTCATCTTGCCACTGTGTTATAGAGCTTTTTTTAATTTTTATTTATTTTTGGTACCAGGGATTAAACCCAGGGGTCACGTAACCACTGAACCACATCCCTGGCCTTTTTTTTTTTTTGTTTTTTGGTGTTTTTTTTTTTTTTTTGCTTTGAAACAGGGCCTTGCTTAGTTGCTGAGGCTGGCTGTGAACTTGTGATCCTCCTGGCTCAGCCTCCAGAGCTACTGGCATTACAGGCATGAGCTTTTAAGAAGTAGTTTGCACTGTGTTCTCCATGGACTGACCTAAGTGTTGGTCCTGTTCTTCTCTCCCTCACAGTGCTGGTGGCCTCTGTGTGTCACTGTCCTTGCTCTTGTGCTTCACGGTACTCTGTCCTCAGTGATGGAGGTGGAGAGGTTGGTGCAGACACCAGGTTGTCCTGGGGTTCAGGCCCTGTGGAGGAGCATCCTCTCTTGGGCTCCACATACTCTTTGTGGAGGGTGCCCTCTGCTGCTGAACACCGGCTGCCCTGGTGGCCGCCCGGCCTGGCCTCTGCTCACTGGGAGCCTGGACTTCAAGTTTGGAATACAGCTGAGCTGCCCCAGCTTGCAGTCGTCCTGACCTGGGCCCTTGTGGCCTCCTACGAGGTTCTGGCCTGCCAGGGAAAGGCCTCTTACTTCCCCCAGTTGATCTTCCTGCCTTCTCCCTGTGCTCAGCACCACGGCTCCAGTGCTCTTGGGGATACGTGATTCTTTCTAGTGCTTGATTCGTGTGTGATAGTTGCACAGCACAAGGTCGGGGGAGTGGGGCTCATTCAGATACAGTTCTACCTGTATCTGTTGATTTGTCCACCTCATCCCTCACTCCCTTCCTCTCGGGTCTTTCTTCATTTGTTTCATTTTTTTTTAATTTGGTGGAACTCACTGTGCTGTTGTCATCTATGTAAATGGTTTCTTTTCCCGTGTTGCCCTGTCCCCCTCAAGCCCCTTCCTCTGCTCCACCCACCTCCCTGCTGTTTTCTTGTGAGGGGCCCCTCACATGTCTCTGTTTCTCCAAGGAGAGCAGCTCCTACGGGGCCCCTGGCATGGGGCATGAGAGAGGTGTTCTGCAGGTGCCCCCTGGGCTTCCTGTTACATAATGGAAGAAGGTCACGAGATCAAAGGCCGCTCCAATATGCTGGAAGGTCAGTGACTGAGTGCAGCAGGAAGGCCAGTTTGGGCAGAGTGCCAAGGTCTTGTTTCTGCAGAGATGCTTTCTATGACCAGCAAGTTCATGAAATCCATCACTTCATCACAGCCAACGTCTGATCTCTGTTCCTGTCCACCTGCAGCTGATCATGGGTGGGGTCTGCTTTGTCACCAGGCCATCCCCAGAGGCCCCTGGCTCCTGCCTGTGAGCCCCTGCCCTTCTGCAGGCCTAGACAAGGGGCCAGCACGCTGGCTGTGCCAGGCCACCCTGGAGGATGACCACCTGTCCACTTGCTGTTACCCTGCCCCGTGGGCTCAGAGGCAGAGTCCACAGGCCAGGCAGGGTAGGGAGCAACTTGCCCCAAGTGGGCAAAGCTTTCAGGCCTGGGTCGGGCCCTGATCTCTCCCAGAATCTGACCATGGTCTTTATCACTTCCCTGCTTCAGACTCAAGTGGATGAAGTCCACGCAAGCTGTGGACAACACGTGTCCATGAGGTCTCTGGGCACCCCTGACCCTTCCTGCTCTAGGCCCGTAAGGCTGCCCTTGGGTTTCTTCAGGGCCTGTCCCCTTCTGTCCTCTGGGTCTGTGGATGTCATTAGGTGGCCTCTTCATCTGAGGTGGCCTGCACGGCCCATCACCTGTGTGCATTTCTGTCACAGCCCTTCACCCGTAGTTGCAGTTGTCATTTGCACGTATGCGTGTGTTGTGTGCATGTGTGCTTTCTTCTCGGCCTCTCCTCCTGGGACAAAGGCTTTGGACATTGAGGAACTGGTCTGTGCTGTTTACAGGTGCATCTGTCTGTCAGGCCAGCAGTCCCCACACTAGCAGTGCACAGAGGGACCTTGCCAATAGCCACTGCGCTAGCAGTGCGTGGAGGGACCTTGCGGAAGGGCTCAGTGACTTCTGCCTGTCCCCAGGAAGGAGTTTGCCTTAGTCAGTCTTCCGTTGCTACAACAGAAGACCCGCGACTAGGTGCTGTCTGAAGAAAAAAGTGTACTTCTTATTTTTCTGAGGCCTGGGGAGTTCCAGGTTGGGGGTGGCATCCTGCAGCGGAGCCTTCATGTTGGTGGGCACTCCGCAGAGCCTGAGGTGCTCAGGGCTTCACGTCGCACGGGTGACTCAAGAGATAGGTCCCGGACCTTTCCTAGCAGACCTGCTGTGACCCGTGAGTCCTTTGACCTGTTTGGCGATGAGTCTTTTCTTAAGGCTCCCTCCTGCTCCCGAGTTTTGGGGCACATGGGAACCATGTGGGTTCCAAGCCAGGATGTGTCCATGTTGCCTTCGTGTTTTTTCCTCCCTCAGGGCACCCTTGCCCACTCCTGTCCACATGGAACACTGAATGTGCTCTTGCTCAGTGGGCGTTCGGCTAATCTGACCGACCGGCAGCGGACAGGAGTGTGTAAGTACTGCTTATGCTCAAGAGCATGTGTTCTCACCCTTCTTGCGGAACTTGGGGAGCGAGCTCTCCTTAGGCATCTGCTTTACACCGAAGGGTCCTGTTTCTCTGCTGCTTAGAAAAGTGCAGCTATTCTGCTGAACACAGGATAGAAAGAAGCGGCAGCGTCTGAGAATCTTAGTTCTCCCAACCTCACGAGACTCATCCTCAGACTTTCCCTGGGCTCCAGGGCTGCCTGCCCCTATCTCATGTTGGGTGCAGTTTTGTTCCTTCCCGCAGTGAAATCCACATGCAGAGCCTCCTCCTCCTGCTGGGGCCTTTCGTGGCTCAGGAGCCCCATTTGTGCATGCAAGGTGACTCCCGTCACTGAGGGACACAGGCTCCGCTGTCCACACACTTGGATTTGAAATATGGCTCTGCCTGCAGCCCTCCTGCCAGCAGGCAGCAGCTTCTTGGTGCCTTCATGGGCTCATCCCTGAAGTGGCTTCTGCTAGTCGTCCCTTGTTGGGAGAATCGAGGTCAGTGTGTGGCTAGGTTCCAGAATGCAGTGGCAGTTGGAAGTGACCACTGGTATAAGACTAGGTTAAGGCTCCCTAGAAGGTTGGGTTGTAGAGACCTGCTGCTCTGAGCATGTCTGGGGTCTGCATCCAGAGGCTCAGCATCCGTTCTTTCCTGGTGGGATCCGTTCTTCCATTTTGTCATAGTGTGGCTAAGCAGACTCTGAGCGCCTGCTGCTGGGACCTTAGACTGAGGCTCGGTGCTGTCTCACATGCTCTGCGAATGAAGCAGGAATGGCTAGGGGCTGCAGGTCTGATCCTGGTCTGATTACCTACAGGAAGCACTTGAGTTTCCCTGTCTTAGAGAAGGTCGATCCTGCCCTGATTGGCAGTCACACCCCGTCAGCGCGGCCTTTTCAGATGACACATCTTCCTGGATGTTGTTCCCTACCCCTTAGAGTGGAAAGCAGCGTTTCTGGGTCAGGGATGGCTCTGCGGCCCTTCCCTGTGGGGCTGGTTCCACGGGATTGCTTTTTAAGCACTTCCCGGTGTGAGAGTTTTCTGTTCTTCCTCCTGTGAATCGCTGTTCTTGTTCCCTGATTGTCAAGTGATTCAAGTGTACAGATGCCACAATTAGAGTTTCAAACACCCCCCCAAATGCATTTAGAACCAACAGCAGGGCCCGTGGGCACTCGCCGTCCTTCGCTTGCGATCACCTACGGTTTTTATTCTGGTGAGTGCTGGTGTTACACTTCTCCTCCTCCATTGTTCTTCTGCATTAAGAATCACAGCTCACATTTTCCCAGTGCTCGTTGTGGACTTGCCGTCCACGCTTTCCCATCCACGCTGTGTTAGCTCCTTTGATCCCCACAGCAACCCAGGAGGACCACCCCGGGTGCCTGCCGTTCCTATCATCCCCGCTCCTCTGCTAGGGTCTGAGGACTCTGCACAGGCTGATTAGTTGGTTAATTACTTTCTTTGTAGCGTGTGAAGCGGGAGACTAGGTGGAGAGCAGTCTGGGCTTTGCAGTGAGATGAAAGGCTGATTTCTTTTCACAGGGCCACTTCCCACCGTTCTTCCCCGTCTGACCACCACAGTCCTTCCTTTCCTGGACAGGGCTCCAGATCAGGGTGTCTGCTTTCTACTCCTCCCAGTGTTCTCACGCTGAGAGAAGTTGATGTGCCTTCTGGGCCTTACAGCTGGGGCCTCTGGGAGGCTGGCACAGATGCTGCTTCACAGGGCTGGCTTTGAGCAGGCACCTTTCTTTGTGGCACTCCTTGTCCTGCACTGTAGCTTTGTTGACAAAGACGTGCCTATTTGGAGGCTGGTGTCTCCTCAACGAGGTGACCAAGGTAGATTGTGGGAGCTTACTGGCGTACAAGACGCCCTTGGCAAATCCTAAAGTACTCAGATGCAGGGCAGCTGCTGGCCTTCCTCAGTCAGGAGCATCAGCCCTTGGTGCCTGAGCGGGAGGGAGGTGCGTTTCCCTCTGGGTCTGCCGCTGACTCCCTGTTTATATTCCAGTGTGGCATTGCTGTCCAGAGCTGGAGAAGAGGCTTAAGGGCCTCCTCATGCGAGGTGGGGCCTTCCGTGTTAGCTGCTGCAGCTGTCTGCCTCCCTTCCTCCTGCTGTGGAGAACCTGCCACACTCAGGTGAGGGCAGGGCCCTGCCATCCAGGCAGGGAGAGAGAGGCTTAGGCTTCATCACCTTGATGCCTCCCCGAGGCCTGTTGTTAGGTGGATTGGTTTCCATTGCATGGATAATAGATGAGCTCATTCTTTTAAAAATTTAAAAACAGTGGGTTAAGTTCAAGATTCACTGGCCACAAAAAAAAAAAAAAAAAAAAAAAGACTCATTGGCCACCACCTCCAGGCCCTCGCCCCTTCACTGGTGTGAGCGTGGTGGGCATCATCCAGACCTTTCCCTGCGCATCCCCCAGGCCCACATCTGCCTTCCTGTGGGCACAGGTCTGAAGTCTGCTCTGCAAGTCTTGCCTGGACTTGCTGATTCTTCACCAGTGTGCTGCAGGATGACCAGTGCAGGATGTCCAGTCTGGTTAGTGGTTGAGAGGTCTCATGGTTGAGATGCAAGGGTCTGGCGGTCTTGCTCAGCTTACCTAGCAGCTGCCTGTCTTGCAGTGGCCCACCTCCACCTGGGGTGTCACCACGACCATGTTGTCTCCCAGGACTCTGTAACCACCAGAAGGGACCCAAGAGCGCATGTAGCACTGGGACCTGTAGGGGAACTCATGACTGAGCTCTGTGCCCAGTGCCATGGTTGTCAGAGGGCGCTGTGCTGGTGGAAGGTACTGTGGATGGGGGAGGAGGGCACTCTGTCCTGCAGATGGTGCTGTGGCTGGTGGGCCATACTGTGTTCCCCGAGTTGTTTTAAATGCTTTGACTTTTTTGTTTTAAATTCTTTGACTTCCGTGGAGTTGCACCTGATGTACCCATCTTTCTTTCTCTTCTTTCTTTCTTTTTAAGAGAGGGACAGTGAGAGACAGAGAATCACTTTTATTTAGTTTTTCATGTGGCTTTCATTGCTCTGAGATTTCGTTGTGTACATGGTGCTGGGGTTTGAACTCACAAACTCTTGCATGCCTCGCAAGTGCTGTAACCACTGCACCACTGCTCCAGCCCCTGATGCACCCATATTGAATTGAAGACATCATAGCTAAGTGCAGCTCACTTGGAAGGGGCCTGCAGGTGCACAGGTTGACCTAGGCTATTGTGATGAAGTATTAGAAGACTCATGATAAACTGGATGTCCTGAGAGCGAACTCCAGTAGGGCTGTCCAGGCATCTCATCCTCATGGAGAAGTAGTCAGGCAAGTCCGATGGGGACACCTGGTCGTATCCATATTCTGCCCCTCATCTTCAAGGACGCTGCACAGAGGAATAGGCTTTGCTGGCATAGACACTGGAGGCCAGGCTCTCAGGTGGAGGATGTGAGGTTGGATATCCACATGGCTGCATTCTCTGCATGATGTTTGGGGGTGGGTGTGTGTGGGGAGCCTATTTCCAGGCCTCAGGCAGCGCCAGCCCCTCCAGGAGTACCTCATTGGTGTTGGTGGAAGGGTGCAACCTGCCTGTACCCTCCTTTCCTGTTTCTGCCACCTCTTGGGCTCTTTGTCACACTCCTTTGTGCCACCTTGTTGGAGTGAGGCCCCGGCTCCGCAGGGAGAGGGAGGTGAGTAGGAGGTGAGGCCTCGGTTCCTCAGGGAGCGGGAGGCTAAGCCCAGGTTCCTTATGGAGTGGGCAGCAAGGCCTCAGTTCTGCAGTGAGCGGAAGGAGAGGCCCTGGTTCTGCAGGGAGTGGGAGGTGAGTGGGAAGAGAGGCCTGGGCTCTGCAGGGAGTGGCAGGAGAGGCCCCAGTTCTGCAGGGAGTAGAAGGAGAGGCCCTGGCTCCACAGGGAAGGAGTGGGAGGTGAGTAGGAGGAGAGGCCGGGGCTCCACAGGGAGTGGGAGGAGAGGCCCCAGTTCCTCATAAAGTGGGAAATGAAGTCCTGGTTCCACAGGGAGTGGGAGTTGAGTGGGAGGTGAGGCCCCATTTCTGCTCAGGAGTGAAAGGAGAGGTCCGAGCTCAGCAGGGAGAGGGAGGCGAGGTCTCGGCTCCACTCAGAGTGGCTAACAGAGGAAGTGGGTGCCAAGGTGGAGGGGCCAGGTCTTTCAGGGTCACCTGGGTACTTTCTGTACCCTGTCCTAATTCCCACCCGCGAGCTGCTATTTCTGTCCCCTCCACATTTCTAATTTTAAAACCACGGGAAGAGTGCGATTCCCTGGCCCTGTTGGTTTTCCTGCTTTGAGTCTTGAGAATTCCCACCGCTTAGTCATTGCCTTTCATCTCCTGGTTCTCTGCCCTCCCTCCTTTCTCATTCTTTTTCTTCTGCCTTTGCTCCCTGGTTCCCTTAGGCCCTTAATTCTTCATGTGTGGCTTTTCTTTTAGTTCTGATTCCCTTCCCTCCAGGCAGGCAGAGGGGTTGGGAGTATGTGGTCAGCACTGCAGATCTTGGGGCCTCCAGAGGGGTCTGGCCGAGACCTCCTGCCCCAACTGGCTGAGAGCACTGTGGGGTTCTCAAGAGGGTGCCCTTCCCATGCAACGCAGGAAGGAGGAAGAGAGGACTAGTGCAGATTTCAGCCTGTGCTCCTCATGAAAGTGGACTTCTGCTGTGTCCTGCCTCTTGGGGCCCAGCAAGCACCACATTGATCAGAGCCCATTCAGGAAGAGGTGTTCCCAAAAGTCCTTAGTGGGCTCCAAGGAGGGGAAGAGGTTAGCCTCAGGGGTTGTTAGCGCTCTTGACAGGCAAAGGGGCTGGGTGGCGGGAACTTCCCATCCCCAGAGGGCACTGACGGGAGCTGGGGTGCTGCTGGGGAAGATGGAGGATATTGGGATGGCAGGAGGAATGGCAGGGGGTTCAGGGGAGGTACAGTCGCTGCAGCATGCTGCCCCCACGCCCAGCTGCTGTCCTGCTCCAGGATCTACCCTCTGAACCATCTCAGGTGCAGCCACAGCTGTGGATTTCTGGGTGGGCAGGAAGCTCCAAGGTCTTCCTCCTCCGTGTCCAGAAACACTAAATGGAAAATTGTAAAATTCATGGATTTTAACTAAGTTCTATTCCAATACAGTGTTAAAATTATTCTATTGTCTGTTTAGCCGTGTAAAAAAGTCTCTGACCTATTAATTGGTTTGGTAAAAGGTCCGTATGTACAGCAATAGACAGAGCCTACACAGGGTTCACTTCCTGCGGTTCCTGGGAGCCTTGTAGGCCCCTGGAGGCCCCTGGAGGCTCTTGACTGGCAGGAAGAGTCTTCGGGTGGTGAGTCTGACGTCTTTTAACTTCTTACCTTCCAGAGCTCACAGATTCTCTTGAGGTTTCTCTCTCTGCAGGGAAGGTGCTGTTCTCAGGTCTCTGGAGGCAGCTCTTCCCTGGAATTAAAAAATCCTTCCCTCCTAGGGTCTCGGGACACCCTGCCCCACCCTGGTGCTACTGTGCTTTCTGTACACACACACTGTCGGCATTTTAAGCAGAATTTAAAGACAGGGATGCTGTTTGCCCACCCCTACTCAGTCTGTGTAACCGGGGGCCTCTGGGAGCATGGAGCTGGAATCACATGCAGGAAGCAGCAGTATCTAGCAGTCATCAGTAGCACTGGCGGGAGAAGTGCTTTTCTTGTGACCTGAGGTCCTGGCATGTGACTGCAGCCTTCAATGAGAGCCTTCTCGTCTGCAAGGTGGCGTTACCGGCAAGGACAGCCTGTGTTCTGCAGTAGGCACATTGCAGGGCTGAGTACCCACAGAGGTCATTCTGGCTCTGCACAGGAGTTGAATGTGGGGAGGTGTGTCCTCCCCTGGATGCTGGCCTACTAGACCCTTGTCCTGAGTTCTTCCATGCCCTGGCGGGTAGGGGAGTAGCCTGGGTGGGAGGAGCAGTGACCTGCTGTTGGCCTCTGCCTGCAGTTTCCACATGGCCTCACCTAACTACAGCTAAGGCAAGAAGGACCTGGCATAGGGACTGGGACGTGGTGGATCTGCAAAGAGGAACCACCAGACAGGAGGAGTGGAATCTGGTCACAGCCAGCAGTCCATGTTCTGATGTTACTTGTCCAGCAAACTTTACCCTGTCCCTTAGCTTGTAGCTTTCTCTCCCCTCCCACCTCTGAAGCTACAGGAGTGAGTCTGCCCCTCTCTGGGCACAGCACAGTTCTCCTGGAATCTGGGCCCAGTCGGTGACCTGCTCCAGCTTTTCGGTTGAGCACAAGTTGGTGATTGTTCTCTGGGAGCTGGGCTCCAGGAGTGGTGGATGGGGCGTGGGCCCTGGCTGTGGACCTGTGTGGGCCCTCTTGGTTTAAGAGCAGCAGACTCTAACCTGGCTTTTATTGGAGTTGGTGTAGAAGCAGTCGATATGTATCATGTGGTGTAAAACTGGGCTCCAGATCAATTGCAATTAGTTTGCAGCAGATTCCATTAACGGACCTAAAATTAATACAGTGAGGGTTCTAATGAAAAGGAATTGGCCACGGCCACACTGTGGCTGTTTTTAGTCTGCCTCAAATGTGCTTTTCAAACTGTACTTTTTGCTTCTTTGTTGAATGGCTTTAAATTGGTGTGTCAACATAGACTTAATCTATCGATCCTTCCGTTTGCTTTTGAAGACTGGTCCCAGATAATGGCACAAGGGTAACATTAATGCTTTTTTTCATTAGAGGACTTTTACTAAGTGCCTCAAACTTGTATTTTCCTTGGAATGGTGTGTGGCATGCTACCAAGACTCTTAAGCCTATAGATATGTTCATATGCAAAAGTTTATCTTTTTATAATTATTAATGTTTCACTAAGGCTTAGGAGTCAGAAGTAAGATTAACCAATAATACACAGTGAAGAAATAATGTATATCAGATGCTGTGAGCATTGCTTATCTGGCAGTTATTTGTATCCCAGTATTATTTACTTCTAAAAAAGAACTACAGTCAGTATTAAAAACATCATCTGCCATATTTGTATAAGGGTGGAAGAGCAATCTATAGGTTTGATCGTGTCAAAATTGAATTTTGCACACATATGCAGAAATCATGTATGTTCTTTTCAGATCTCAGGACTGACCCCTACTTTTCCATTTTGGAGGCCCTAATTTTGGGGATAAAACGTTGTCAGCACCAGGGGACACAAGGCAGCTATCTGCACTTGGCATCTGACTTTATTAGAATATCTTATGTGCCAAGCACCTTTGTGACCTTCCTAAATGTCTGAGTCAGTTTCACATAGCTGTGACCAAGACACCAGGCAAGAACAGCTTAGAGGAGAAGGGCTCATTTTGGGTCGTGGTTTCAGAGCTCAGTCCTTGTGGTTGGCTGAGTTCATAGCTCTGGGCCCAATATGAGGAGAACATCATGGGGAAAGGGCATGATGCAGGAGAGCTGCTCAGCTCATGATGACTGGGAAGTGGAGAGAGAGAGAGAGACAGAGACAGACAGATAGACAACACACAGGGAGGGGTGGGGGAAACATGACCCTAGCGCACAAGCCCAGTGACTGCATCCCCCATTTATACGCCACCTGCCCACAGTTCCTGTTTAGCAGTCCATTCAAATTATTCATCAAATGGCATGAGCCCATGACACTCTTGGCCTTCAGTAGAATCCAGCCTAGTCCTAAGGTTCTGTCCAGAAGAGCTCATGAGGACATACTAGCTTAGAGAGTTCTAGAAAAGAGGTACCTCAGGACATGCCAGAGGTGTTGAAGGGAATGCTCCCTTGTGTCAGTGCCCTGTGGGCCTCAGCATCATGCACTGCTGATGCTCGGGCATGCCAAGAGGCCACTGGTGGACACCTTGGGGCGTGTGCTAGGTGAGGGCCTAGCAGCCTCCCACTCCCTCCAGCCCTGGGGCCCAGTTGTGGGCTTGGGTTTCCTTGTGTTAATGGTGCCATAGCCCCACCTCCTGTGGGCTCCTTTGCATTATGATTCATGAGGGAACCAGTGCTGACTGTGTTTTTCCTGTTGCTTTTAACATTTAAAGCAGGGGATTGTAGATTGGGTAGGGAATGCTGCTAGTGTTATTGAGTAAAACAGAAAAAGGGCATTCTTGTTAATGTCCTTCAGTACCTTGACATGTTCTTTCCACGTAAGTTAGCCCCTCATTGGTAGTGCATGTTGGAAAAGCAGCTCCCTGGGACACTTGAGGAGGATTACTGAGGTGCCCTGTGTAGCTCAGAAGGGTGTGGTATTCATACAGCTGGTGCATCAGGGTAGCAGGGGTGGAGTGTAGTGGTGTGCATGCAGCTGGTGCAGCAGGGTAGCAGGGGTGGAGGGTGGTGGTGTGCATGCAGCTGGTGCAGCAGGGTAGCAGGGTAGAGGTTTGTGTTCTGCATGCAGCTGGTGCAGCAGGGTAGCAGGGTGGAGGGTTGTGTTGTGCATGCAGCTGCTGTAGCAGGGCTGCGGGGTCATGGATTGAGGTGTGTATGCTGCAGGGGTGGAGGTTGTAGGGTGGTGGTGTGCATACAGTTGGTGATTCAGGGTAGCAGAGTGGAGGGTCGTGGTGTGCGTGCCCCTGGTGCAGCAGGCTTCAGTGCCTGGGTGGAGGTGAGTGGCCCCATTTTTGCAGTCTCTTAGGTTTCTTCATGGTGACTGTATGAACTTCACTTGGGACACTTTCACACTGACCTAGGTTTCAGGGGTGTATCTAGGCCCATCTGGACCCTGTGCTGGTGTCTTGTTACTCTAGTGCAGCCAGGTCTGCCCTGGCACCTTGCTGTTGGTTGGCAGGTGCTCCTCACTCCCACCAAAATTTAGCACTGGCATTCCTTGCCTGTACATGGGTGTTTTTGACACTTTGGTTTGAAATAATAGCTATTTATGAAGAAGTTCTGTAGGTTTATTTTCTGTCTCTGTTAACCAGCTGCTGCTGTCCCCAAGAGCACTGAAAGACTGGCAGTAGGTCGGCCACTTTTCCTGCTGCGGCAGCCCCCTTACCTCTCTTCTCTGTGTCTCCAGGTGCCTCCTGTGACCTGCAGAAGGTGGCTGAACCTGCAGGAGTACCAGAGCAAGAAGCTGATGTCCGACAATGGCGTGCGCGTTCAAAGGTTCTTTGTGGCGGACTCGGCCAGTGAAGCCCTGGAGGCAGCCAGGAGGCTGAGTAAGCCCTGGGTGGGGTTTGCGGTCTCTGGGGTTGGGGTTCAGGGCAGTGTGATCGGAGACAGGTGCAGGGCAGTCTGGAGGTAGCAGCACCCTGACAGGAAATGGTGGGTTAGTACTCGAGGTACAGCATGGGGTGTCCCTCCCTGATCTCTCCACTCAGTGGCTGGCAGGAGCAGGGCTGAAGGGCATTAGACAGCATCCTGTCCTTTTAGGCCTTATGCATAGGAGTTGGGAGAGCAGGGCGATGGCGCAGACTCTGGCCATGTCCCACCCTCTGACTATGGCTCTGTCCCTTTGTGCAGGACCCCTCTCCTGATGTTGCCTCTGCTATCTGTCGACCAGAGCCAGGTCTTCCAGTGGGCGTCTCAGGGCAGTGCTCCTTGTGATGATGGGAGTCTAACCAGCTCATCCACTGTGGCTTGTGACATCCAGAGCCAGGCCTCCCTGTGTGCTGCTGGTTGACCTTTCTGGGGTTAGAACAGGCTCTTGTTGTCAGTCTGCATTAGCAGCGTCCAGTAGAAATGTGTGAGCCACAGGTGTACTTTTAAAGTTTGCAACAGTCACATTGAAGCAAACCAGCAGAAATGGGTGAAGTTAACTGTAACAATATCTTTGTTCTGCTTTGTTTGCCCCAGTATGTAGGAATAGCAGCATTTCACCATGTAAACTGCATTGAGAAGTTATGGGCGGGCGGGATGCAGTGATGCACATGTGTGATCCCAGCTACTCGGGAGGCATCTCTGATGGATGGGGATGGTGGTGCGTCCCTGAGCCGCTGCTCTTGCCAGAGTAAGGAGAAGACACCACTGGCTGACCTTGCTAGGCGCTATGGCCCCAGTGTGGCTATCTGTGCTGCGTGAGCTCGTGAGTGTCTACTTCTCCCTCCGCCCTGTTCTCTGAGAGGTGTGTCTGGTGCAGTGCACATGCATTCTTCCCTTGAACAAATGTGGTGAGTGCTGTGGGTCTAGCATGGGAGACAGCTGGGCCCTTCTTTTTCTAGAGCTTAAGTCATTTGTAGTTTTTCAATGCTAAATGCAAAACTGGAGAGCAGCTTCTGCTTTAAGAAGTGACAGCTAGTTTCAGTCTCAAGAACTGTCGAAGTCTAGTTGGTATGAGTAACCACCTGCAGTGACGTTGGCCCTGTGGAGAGCCCCTCCACCATGTGTGGTCCACGAGTAGGACCATTTTTGTTTCATGACCGTGTGGCTGGGGATTGGGAGGTGTGGGTCCCTGTGGCTGGGGATTGGAAGGTGAGGGTACAGGAGTGTAGAGTTTGGGTTGGTCTTTTATTCTTAACCACAGTGAAGTACTCATACTCCAGCTGTGGGGTCACTTTTAAGGGACTTTGGAAGCAGCTGTGGCTCCTGCAGCCCCATCTGCTTAGATAGCCTATTTCAGAATTTCATGGAGGTATGGACTCATGAACTAATTAACTTCCTAGTCATGGGCTTGTCTTAAAATAACTTACTTACCCGTCACTTCATGGTTGGAGATGAGGGTCGGTCGTGCTTCTAGGATAGCTTTTACTCCAGAGGAGCTAGCAGCATGGCACGTACGTGGTGGGCTGGAGCAAGGAAAGGGGATAAACTGACAATAAAGCAAGTTTAAATGAAAGAGAATTAGTGGCACGTACCTATGATCCCAGTGGCTCAGGAGGCCGAGAAAGGAGGTTCCCAAGTTCAAAGCCAGTCTCAGTAGCTTAGTGATGACCTGAGCAACTTAGCGAGACTCTGTCTCAAAATAAAGTATAAAAAGGGCTGAGGATGTGGCTCAGTGGTTAAGCACCCCTGGGGTCAATCTCTGGTACCAAAAATAAAGACGTACATAAATAAATAAAAGCATTAAAATCACACAATGAAATGCTTAGGAAAATCGCTCTGGTTCTTGAAAAGGTGGGGTTGCGGCCGCTGTGTGCCCCTGCCCTGCACACCTGCTGTCCCCAAGGCTGCGTGGCAGGCCCAGGGCCTCGTGGCACCTGCTCAGGGCCGGAAAGGAAGTGGGGAGCGAACCCGAGCACCCTCTTCTCCGAGCGTGTCACCTCTGAACTGAGTGGCAGTGTTCTCTTGTGGACTTTTGCTGGATGGTTTAACGTGAGAGGAAGAGAGCCGCCCTGCTAGGAAGCAAGGCAGTGTGCCGGCACTGTGGCTGCAGTTGTTTGGAGAGGGAGCAAGAAACGTTGGCAGAGCCTGTTTGTGTTCTTGTCAGTGTGCGAGTGACACTAGCCTGGGGCACAGCAGAGTTTGCCAGAGTGCTCTGCGGTTTGGAGCTGGAGCACACATTGTCTTCCTGCCCATCTTGGATCAGGACCTCCACCAACAATCATAGTGTTATGATGGGAATCATGTGGAATGCGGTGCTGGGTGTGGTGAGGCTGGCCTAAGATCCCATTGCTGCTATCACCATGGGGCCTGTGATTGCGGGTCGCTATCCTGCCATGATCCAGCTTCACAGACAGATCAGAGGCATGTGACAATCACCAGTGTGTATTTTAATTCAGAGGTTTGCCAATGACTGAAACGTATTTGATTCACCTTCTTTAGTTTGGATGTGTTTTAAATAAAACAACAATTTTATAAAACACTTGAAAATAAGTGCTGCTGCTAGCCACACCTGTGAGAGCCGTGTCTCCCTATGCAGGTTGCTCAGGCCGTTTGGTCTGAATCCGTGTTCCTCACTGTCCATTGGCCTCTCTGGCTCTGCAGGCCTGAATGGGCCTCCTCACCTCTCGGCTGCCCCAAACCTCCCTTCCTACCCTCTACAGCCCCAGGTCATCCACACCTCTGTCTCATGCACTCATCTGCCAGGTTCTGCTAACGTGCTACAGCCTTACTATCTCTCTCTGAGCAATCAGGCAAGACGAGGTTAAAGACCTGTCAAGCTGTAGCGCTAGTGATCAGAGATGGGATTCAGACCCAGCCAGATTGGATTTGGTGTCCTCCCTATCCATTTTCTTATTTGCTAACATGGTGATGATATTCTTGGGGGATTGCTTCGTGTAGGTCAGCATTTTTAAGATGGGAAGTGCATATTAATAACATGAGAAAATTCAATTAAAATGGGATGTGGCAGGTTCTGAGGTGCAATTTATAGAAACTGTGTGATCTGCAGATATTTTCTTAATGATCCATTTGGCTGTATCTCTGGGCAGTAGAGCTGTCCGCTGTGCAGTTGTGGAGGGCTTGTTAACATGGACGTTTGTTTAAAAAGGGCAGTGCACAGCATTTTTTCCTGAAACACAATGGATAATAAGACATCAAGTGAGAGCCTCATTTTCTTGCAAGGAAATGGACTTAAGTCTGATTGAGAGAGTAAATTTGACTCAGAGAATTAAGATTTCCATGTGTGGATGAGATTCATTTCTGCAGCAGTTTACAAGGAACCTTCTCAATCTCGCCTCCTCACATGCATTATCTTAGGAGGCTCATTTGCAGTTTCCTCTTTCTTATGGATTGATTTTTTTTTTTATAAAGAGAGAGAGAGAGAATCAAATTTATTTAATTTTTCATCTGTTTTTCGTTGCTCTGACACTTGGTTGTATGTGTGGTGCTGAGGTTTGAACCCGGGACCTCACGTGTCAGGGAAGCGCTCTATTGCTGAGCCACCACTCCAGCCCCCTTATGGGATAAAATTAGTGATACCATTGACAGGTGATTACAGTGCACCTACTGTGCGAGTGGCAGATCTTGTTGCCTGTTTAGTGCACTGTACAGATGAGTGAAGGGCCATGTCTCTAACTGTCCACCAAGGCCTGACCTCAGAGAGGATCTACAGGAGCCACATGAAACCTACGTGGACCGCTCAGTTTTGGAGTCTCCATGACTTCCTGATCATGCCCTACATATTGACAGGGGGCTCGCAGTGTTTGGTGAAGCAAGAAAAATGTCTTTCAAAATCTCCATGGTTTTGTTTTTGCCGGGAAGGGGAATTGAATGAATGGAGAATTTAATCTTCTTTGAGCCAGTGGTGTCCATCCTAAAGTGCAGATAAGGAGCTTTTCGCTGAACGCAGAAGCTTGGGTTGCTCTCACCTACGCCATGTTTCCATTTGTCAATATGAAAACAGCCTTATATAGTTTTATATAGTCACGTCCCACAGCCTGGTGGATTGACAGTACCGTGGACCTGCAGGCAGTTAAATTCCTGGCCAGTCTCCTTGACCATTGTGGCTTTGTCTGTAACATTTCATGGCTGGGATGGTGCAGAAAAATCTCCTGTCCTTTGTGTTGCGATGAGGACCCGTTTTGTCCTTTCGTGACAGGCTGCAGTAACTTTGGTGTTTGTGAAGTACCCTGCCTTTTCTAGCACTCCAGCACCCATAGTTTTGGATCTGGAGTGGGGTAGAGATGTGGCTTGGGGAGTGGCTGTTCAGAGGCTGCAGCAGGGTCCACTCCTCACCTGACAGGCGGCCCTGGCTGCCGTTGGCCTCGTTCCTGGTTTCCCAGCCCAGCGGGGAACCCGTGGTATGTTATCATTGTTCCGAAAATCTGCACTTAGCTGTTCCTTGGGGCAGCGCCTGGATTGAAATAAATGGTCTGCCCAAACTGTGTGAAGAGGACTGCATTGGACATGGTGTGGCTTTGATAACGCCTCCTACTGTGTGTATGTTTGCAAGGACACCCTTCCTTTATAAAATGTCCCTTTCTTTTTCCTGTCTGTAAGTATAAATGGGCTTCTCAGTCTTCTCCACACAGTTTTCTGAGCCAGGATATCTTGTCACTAATTGCCTGGTGGTGTTCCCCAAATAGCAGTCGTGGGAGAGCTGTGGAGAGAGGGACCAGGGTGAGGCGAATGGGCAGGCGGGGGTGGTACAACTTCCTGTCAGCTGCCTTGGCGACCAGGGGCCCGTGCTGAGATCCAGTGTTGGTGCTGTAGTAAGCAGGGATCAGTTCTTCCTCCATTCTAAGCAAAACTGCTGGCAGCTTTTGACCTCCACTTTTCTCACTCATTCATTCATTCTTCCAGCAATGTGAACTTCTGTGTGCCTGTTAAATAGTACAATTGAAGTAGAATGGTTCTTTATGAACTTCAGAAAGCACTAGGCATAAAGCTTTGTTTTCAGGTTTTTATTTTGAAATTCTACATTGTAACGAGGGTCACAGAGCAGCCCATTTATACTTGTGGATTTAGGACTAGATGATTTCTGTTGTGGATTTGTGGTGTTGCTTTTATGCTCAGGATTGGCAGAGCTGGGTTCTGTATACAAACCCTTGCCGAGTTTCAATTCTCAGCAGCCCATGTAACGGAGGTTCTTCTTGCTGTCAGAGGAGTCTTGTGTGCTGTTCTTGCCCTTTGTGGGGTTCTTCAGCTCTCACCATCTCACTCGGCATGTGGCTCCCATAGACGAGCTAAGTCTGTGTGCCTCTTCTGGTCACACAGAAGGACCCTGGAGGACACATACCCTTCCAGCTGTGCAGAGGGCTCCAGGAGAGCATACTCCCTTCTAGCTGTGCAGAAGGACCGTGGAGGATGAAGGTCCTTCCAGCCCAGTAGAGGGTTCTTGCAGGACACATGCCCTTCCAGCTGTGCAGAGGGGCTCCAGGAGGACACATGCACTTCCAGCCACGCATAGAGGCCCCTGGAGGTCATATGCCCTTCCAACCCTGCAGAGGGGCTCCAGGAGGACACATGCCCTTCCAGCCGTGCAGAGGGCTCCTGGAGGATGCACCCCCCCTTCCAGCTGTGCAGAGGGCTCCTGGAGGATGCACCCCCTTCCAGCCATGCATAGAGGCCCCCTGGAGGTCACACGCCTTCCAACCCTGCAGAGGGGCTCCAGGAGGACACATGCCCTTTCAGCTGTGCAGAGGGTTCCTGGAGGATGCACCCCCTTCCGGCCATGCATAGAGGCACCAGGAGGATGCACGCCCTTTCAGCTGTGCAGAGGGCTCCTGTAGGATGCATCCCCTTCCGGCCACTCATAGAGGTCCCTGGAGGTCACACGCCCTTCTAGTTGTATAGAGGGCTCCTGGAGTATGCACCCCCTTCCAGCCCCCTTATAGGTTGTAATTAGTGATACCATTGACAGGTGATTATAGTGCACCTACTGTGTGAGCGGCAGATCTTGTTGCCTGTTTAGTGTGCTGTACAGATGAGTGAAGTTCGGTCATGTCTCTTAAGTGTCCACCAAGGCCTTGCTTCAAAGAGGATCTGCACGTGAGCCACATGAGAGTTAGGAAATTTAGAAGGTTAGAAAAACTATTGCTTGATTCACCTTAGGATGAGAATCAGAAGAGCAAGCAAACCCCCTCAGTTGCTGGATTTTCTCTTCCATGCAGTGTGGAACTGGCTACAGGACTCCAGTGTCTGTTTAAATGTGGACTAAGTCGCATGCATTTTCTCTCCATCTTCAGTCTTTTGCTTAAGTGAATGTGACGGTCACTTCAAGTGGGGAAAAAGAGAGAGGGGTGTGGATGACAGGGAGATAGCAGTGCTGCAAGTGCCTGTATGCAGATGTAGAACCTCAGCATCTTCAGGTGCTTCACGTCACACCAAAGACAAATGGCACAAATTTGCATTTTCTCCGTAAGGCCCCTGTCCATCAGCCTTTAAGCACCAGGATCCCCAATCCTTCCTCCCTTAGTGAAATCTGTTTTTTGTTTTTTTTTTTGTTTTTTTTTTTTGGTGCCAGGGGTGCTTAACCATGGAGCCACATTCACATCCTCCAGCACTTTTTGTTTTTTATTATTTTGTTTTTACTTTGAGACAGGGCCTTGCTTAGTTTCTGGCTATCCTCCTGCCTCAGCTTCCTGAGCTGCTGGGATTACAGGTGCATGCACTGTGTCTGGCTTGTATACTCCTGGTGAGTCCTTGCTGCCCTTCCTGTGTGAGGATCTGGTGTGCACTCATGTGGCACCTGCCTGCCCGCTCACCCTGGCCTGACACCTGGGAGCTGCTTTCCTGTGTGTGGGCACACAAGTTCATGTCCTGCCTCTCTCCATGTTCTTCCCTCCATACCTATACACAGTGACAGTGACTCTGGAGGAGGCTTGAACTCAAGCCCTCCAACTGCTACCTGCCAGCTGTGCCATCCTGGATAGCTAACGTCAAAAATTCTCAGTTTCCCCATCAGTAAAATGGGCTTGGTAATACTTCCTGGGGAGCTGTGGCTATGCAAGGAGATCGTGCCTGTGTGAGGTAGCACATCTGCGTACCTGACATCTCAGTAGCTGGGGGCTAGGATGGTCACCACTATCTTTATCACCCCCTGGTGCTGGGCCAGCTTGTACATCAGCTGTTCAGTGAGGTCTACTGGGTGGCCTGGGGAGGTGGTTAAGAAGTGGGTTCTGGAGATCACGTTGGTCAGGATCCAGCTTCACCCTCCTACGCTATTTTAACTCCCGCAAAGTGCGGGGCATCAGCAGTGTCCTTCCTTTGTTCTGAAGGAGTGAGCTAGTGGTGTCTGCCTCATGGGAAGCGTGGTTGGTGGTGCCAGAGTGCGTGGCTTCTGCTGCATGGTGTGGGTGCCTGCCCCATCTCTGTAGGGACAGGTGAGAGGCCTGTCCTTTAACCTCTGGTGTCCATATTCCAGAGGAATGAAGCTTGTTCTTCTTGACTGTTTTGGGCTGATCTTTCACTGAAGACATAGATTCAATGCATCTCTGTGCATTGGGACAGGCAGTTCCAAGAAATGGGGTGGAAATATTTTCCTAAGCATCTGCGAGCTGAGGTGCTGTCCTCCTTGGCTTGGTTGGGATGGAGTTGGCTCTGTCATGAGGGGACTTTTGCTGATAGCAGTCCATTTCACTTCCCATCACTCACATTCATACAGTAAAGTGTGTCTGCTTACCCCCAAAGGTGACATTCAGGGATGACATCTTGCCAGCAAGGGGACAAACAGGGACCCCGGTTTGTGGGAAGGAAAGTGCAGCTTTAAGTCCTACCCAGTAACTTAAGCAGCATTGAGGTGAAGGGTGAGCAGGAGACCAGGGACCTTCCCTACAGTAGGGATATGTGCTAGGAGTAGGTACATGGGTGTCCCTGTTCATCTACTCCTGGTGTCTCCACCATAGTATGGGTTCCACACAGGGTGACAGACGGAAAATTAATAAGAGAACAAACACAGCCAGGAGCCCTTCTCTAACCTGGAGGTGGCCGTACTGGACCTATCTGGAGTCACCTACCCAGGTGTTTCCTTAGTGCTGTTGGGTGGTGTCATTGAGCCCTGGGGAGGGGAGCAAAGGAAGCAGTAGCTCCAGGGGTCGGGTGGGAAGTGGGGAAGTCATGGAGGATGGTGGCAGGGGTGGACTTGCTTGTTACTAGCCTGGGATGGGATATGGCCCTGTATTCTCTCAGGCTGGGCCTCCTGTCTAGTGCCACAAACCAGCCTTGGTCAAATGTGACTTGTGATCTGGAGATGAGATGTGCCCCAAAGCAGTTGTTCATACGGGAGTGTTTGGGGTGAAATGATTGGATGGTGAGAGCTGTAACTCAGTCCATCCTAGTTTGAATGGACCAACTTGGCGACAACTGGTGAGGCTGGGGCAGACATGTCCCTGAGGGTGTGCCTTGGTAAGGGGCATCTTCCCCTCTCCTCTGCTTCCTGACTCCACCATGAGCTGGGCAGCTTTCATCCCCTGAGCCTTCTGCCATGATGCTTTGCCTCACCTTGGGCCCAGAGCAGTGGAGTTGTCTTCTGTGGACTGAGGTCTCTGAAACCATGAACCTCCTCTACATTGTTCTTGTTGGGTATTTGACTTTTACCGGGACACACAGACATGAGTTTCCTGTGAGTCTCAGATGACACTTTGGGCTGGAACTGTTGGGCAGTGCTGGAAATGTTGAGACTAGGGGACTCTTGGAGTTGGACTAAATGCATTTTGTGTCGTGAGATGGACAAGAGCTTTTAGGGCCAGAGGTGGAATGTTATGGTTTGGATATGAGGTGTCCCCGCCAGAGCTCCTGTTTCTGCAGAAATACGCAGAGGCGAAGCAGTTGGATTGTGTGAGTTGAAGGGACTAACTGGGTGGTAACATTAGGGGTGGCTAAAGGAGGTGGGTCACGGGGCGTCACTGAAAGTGTGCATCTTCCTGGTGGCTGCCCATCCTCTGCTTCCTGGCTGCATGAGGTGACAGCTGTCCTTTGCAACCCCCTTCAGCCGTGATGTTCTCATTTACCTGGGCCCAGAGACTGTGAGCCAAATGCCTCCCCCCAGTCGTTCTTGTGGGGTATATGGTCACAGCCGTGATGAGTGGACCTCGTGTTTCCCAGAATGAGCCTTGGAATGGAGCAGCTTTGTCTCCGCCAGACTGTTTGAGCTCTCCCTGGACTGCAGTGGCTTTTGTTCTATTTAGGTTGACTGAGCTGTGCTCTCTGCTCAGTCATGTGTGCTCATTTCAGGTGAAAGCTGCCATGTTCACTGCAGTGCCGTTTCTGTTACTGTCTCCCCTACTCCTGAGGAAACTGATATTCTGTGCTATTGGCCAGCAGCTGTGCTTCCTTGCCAAGGACCGTTCGAGTTATAAGAGAGGCAATAAGGAAAGACGGGGCTCAAAACTCCTGTTTAGCCTCTGCCCGGGGTCGCCCCTTCATTTGACAGCTTCTGAGTAGCCGACGTGTGTCTTGGGCTGAGGTTTCCTGGCACAAGTGTGCCTACTGGGCCGACTGGCTTGGATGCCTGTCGCCCCACAGGGGGCCGAAGGTGTGCCCATGTGTTGTGGGTCCTGGGGAGGGGCTCGTCCATTGTGGCTGCAGGCAGCTTCCTGGGAGGGGTGCCACCCACAGCTTCTTTGTCACAGTCATTTGATCTAACAGAGTAGGTACAACTACTACAGCTGGTCATCTTCTATCTGTATTCTCAGCTGGTCACCTGTGAGTGGCTGGAGGGAGCGAGGCTGGTCACATGAGACGGGCCCTGCAATAGCCCCTAAGCACCCAAAGGTGCTGGCTGCCATCGAGGGCCAGGGGATTTGCAGGGTTCACCAGGAGGTGACATCCATCAGTGAAACAGGAGGGCAACACACCACCCAGGGCCGTAGGCACTGGTTTCCTGTGATGGGAGGATGCTCCTGCCATCCTGGAGTCTCAGAGGACACCAGGCATGGCAGTGCGTGGTGCTCAGCCTCTTTCCCCTGTGAGCTGGGAATGGCCATTTAGGGATTTGGGGATGCAACAGGAAACGGGAAATTGGGGACTGCTTGGGGAGGCCTTATTGCTCAGCTCCTATCCCCTTCACCAAGAGGTGAATTTCTGCCTGGGTTCTTGCTGGCCCTATCTTTGCCGCGGCCGTGCCTCCAGCCTTCTTCATGATGGAGTGTCTGCTTTCTCACGGCTCTCCACCGTCCCCTTGCTGCCTCCACAAAGCCTCTCTGGCTGTCAGTTTTCTAGGGTGGGATCTCAGGCACGTTAACTTCTGTGCCTTGGTTTCCCTAGCTGCATAGGGAGCTATTGCATGGTGCTGTGAGCCCTCCATGTATGAGCCATCAGGACTTGTTAATGCAGGTGGGGGGCAGATGGGTGGTAGTCGGTCAGCTGTCAATGCTGGACACCCCTTGGACGTTGGCTCTTGTGTTTTCCTGATTCATAGGCCTGAAAGACAGGGCAGAGTCAGACAGTTGGATAGCCTGTGTCCTGATGAACCTGATGGGCAGTCTGGTAGACGTCTCTGTGTCTTTGGCAATTCGTAGTATCTCTGCAGGACCCAGTGCAGCCCGCTTGTAACTGATGCTCGTAAACCAGGGCTCTGATCATCTCAGATGCAGCCTGTGTGGTCATTAGGTCCTTACTTGGATTCGCTTCCCTTGTCTTGGCTATGTCTCTTTGCTGCCCCGCCAGCTTGCCCCTCTGACCCAAGCTTGCCTTTCTCTGAGTCTTGGCTTCTTGGCCTTTGTGTGCTCCTGGTCAAGCTCTGGGCTGGGCTTTCTCTGGGCTGGGGGAAGGCTCCTGTACAGCCAGGCATGGAGATCTAAAGCGCCCCACCTGTACCCAGTTGTTCCGGCAACCGACTAGAGGTCAGTGAATGCTCAACCCTGCGCCTGTGGGCAAGGTACACCCTTTTCCTGCAAGACTGCCAATAGCAGCAGAGGCATTCTGCTGCCCCGTGACCACAAACAGTCCTTGAAGGTGCTTGCTTTTGCTGTTTGGAAAAGAAAAGTCAGAGCTGGGGTGAGTACTTGCCTCTACATGACAGACCTGGGTTTTGCCCCAGGACCACATTGAGAAAAAAGAGCTTCCTCTCCTTTAGTCATGATGCCTCACGCAGTGAGCCTTTTTCCTCTGGAGGCTGTGTGGAAGCATTCTTCACCCTCTGAGAATGAGGCAGCGGAAAATCAGGCCTACCTGGCTCAGAAGTGCCCCGGGAGCCACCTCCCTGCTGGGGCACGTTGGGAGCTCTGTGGGAGGAGCGTGATGGGCACGATGTGTAGGCATGTGTTGCCTGCTCACTTGTTCTTCACACGGGTGGGGTGTTGATGGCACGGGAGCGCAGCAAGCCTGAGGGTGGGGGCAGAGCGCTCACAGAGGCCCCTGAGCCTGCAGCAGTGTTGTCAGGCCATCCCAATCAGCTCACAGTCAGTCCAGCACACTCAGGCCTGTCACCAGCATGACCACCCTGGGCGGCCTGCTTGACTGACACCTCGGGACCTTGAAGGGTCCACCGTGATTGTGGAGGCCAGGGTGTGAGTGGAGAGAGCTGCAAGGTCTCGGAGGTCCTACAAGGGGCAAGGGTTTTGTTCCAGCTGGATCCCTTGTGAGCTTCAACAGGGCGGGGTGCAGTGTCCTGGCAGAATTTGCTAAGCAGTTAGCTCACAGTAGCCTGTTCCGATTTTCATCTTTTGACAATGCTCAGCGAATCCCATCTCCAGTCATGAGTATCCCAGATGTGTGTTGTGGTTATTTGAGGACTTAAACATCGATGCTCCCAACGAGCAATGTGGAAAAGTGGCCGTAGATTTAACTACCAAATTTCATGTCTTTTACTAAAAATATGAGCCCAGAGAGCTTGGCACAAACACAGACATTCCCAGTGCTGGTGATTCCACCGCTGTTCTGGGTGCAGCATTTATGGTAATGTGAGTAATGTGTCAGAGACTCACAAATCAAAATATCATTTCAGATGTGTGACACTAACACAGAGCTGACTTCCTGCTACCTGTGTTAGATTTCTGATAGTCACACAAGCACCTTCCTGGAAGGGGCAGGGGTGGAGCCCTGGGGTTTTAGACATACAGCTGCACACCTTGTCTCCTACACGAATTCACCGATGCAGTCTTACTGCACAAGGGGCAGAGCTGAGTGCTTCCGCTGGGGGACACTCAGCGATGCACACTTTTGATAGCCTAGAACTCAAAGCCCCACGATGTGCACATGATACAGAGTGAGACTGATTTGTTCCATTTATCACAAGGATATATTTGTACATTGGAGATGTTCACTAGACAGTAGCCAGATGTGTAGCAGAACAGCTGCATGAAATTTCCATTTTTATGCACACTCTTGGAAACCTTGGACAAGGCTTATCGTGTGTTCTGGAGAGAAGAATACTCTTTTTCCAGCCTAAACAGCTGTGTTGAACAGAATGATAGCATCGTTTCCTATCTCTAAGTGACCATCTGCTTTTATGGGATTCCACAGGTAATTCATTGACTTTTAGAGGTTTGTTTGGAGAAATCCTGGCAGTTGTGCACACGGCAGCATTTTGGGAGAAGCCCGTAACACCCTGGGGTCTTCACCCCTTCCTTCAGGCCTAGGGTCATTGGCACCTTTTCTTGTGTTTTGAAAGGGACAGCAGCCATTGCCAGTGACCAGCACAGCGCAGACCAGGCTGCGGTGCAAGTGGCATCTTCATGGTCATTCACTTTGGTTTGGGCCAAATTTAGGAATATTAATGAAACAGTTGATTTCTTTTTCTTTCAGTACCGTCTTGCACTGTTTCTACTGTCTTTTTCATGTGAATCCAGTATAAAGTGGGAAGTGCCTGGCTCTTTACACTGACTGTGGGGATTCTTCATGCTGCACCCTCACGCGTGTCTTGACACATTGTTTGTACCCACGTGCACAGCCTGCAGCTTGGCCTTGCTTTTCTCCAGGGGCATCTGCTGGAAGCGTCCACCTGCCTTCTTCTGGGAAGCTTAGAGGTTTTTAGGGTAAGTGATGGTGCTTGGTTCTGTCTCCCAGTCACTGGGAGCTGCTTGGAACCTCATCATGTTCAGCGAGTTCCATGATCTGTAGTGAGACTTACGGCTTCTCCCCACTTCTGCAGTAGCACTAGAAAAATGAGTGACTGTGGTGATTTACTGGACCCGAGTTGCTGAGTGTGACTTTTGAGGCTTGTTCAGTTGGAGACAGTCTAGCTGTTGTCTGGAGCGTGGCTCTGTGACAGAGGAGTAGGCAGCAGAGGGTGCTGTGTGGGTACCCTGCAGAGCAGTCTCAGCCCATAGACTCTGGGCCAGACCCTAGTTCACATCCTCTGGGATCACTCAGGACTCTGGGCAAGTCACTCAGCCCTGAGCCTCATAAATGCAGAGTTGGAATTTGAGCCTGTGTCTCTCCAGCATGAGTTCCCAAAATCAGGCTGTGCTGCCTTCAAGACTAAAACAGAGCCAAATGAAACCCCACAGTATGTTCTAGAGCATTTGAAAAGCAGGAGAGGCCAGAGGCAGCCTCATCTTACTTAAGTACTCATTAAAAAGCACAGCTAAGGGAGCCCAAGGGTCAGGGGCAGCAGACCAGCTGGGAAGGGCAGAGTAATTGGCTGCCTGGGGACTGGAATTGGCCTATTGGGCCGGACTGCCGAACTTGCTCACTTGTGATCTCTGGGAATCGATGACTCGTCCCTCCTCCCTCCCTCTCCTCCTTACTTCATTTGCAATCCCAGACAGTACAGGCTTAGCTGCCAGCCTTTTCTCTGGTTGCCTGGTGCTTCCAGGTCCTGTACTGGGAATGTGGGCCCAGCCTCTGGCCCATCAGTAGCTGTGGCCTCTGCCACAGTCATGACCAGCTGCACATAGGCTGTGCCACTCTTGTTGCTGAAAGAAGGAACACGAGCTGGTTTCAAGGCAGAGACAGTGTTTTTTGGAAGTGCATTGCAGCTTCTTCACTGCGTGGGTGCTCCTGATAATGGGGTGGTTTCTTTGCTAGTTTAGAGTGTAGGTTGATGATATTGGCGCTATCTTACAAGGGTTGGGGAGAATCGATCCTGAGAATGATTGACTGCAGTGAGTGTGGCCACGGGGAGGCAGGCTATCCTAGTGCTACGATCTGTGCTTCCTCTCTGCCACCCATTGGCACGCTGGGGACTGGTGGGGACCCCTCTCTAGTACCTTGGCCTTCCACGTACTCCAGTTTTTACCATGCGATTGCTTTCCCTCTGCCCTCGTGCCTCAGGGGAGCCAAAGGGAGCAGGGACATCGAGTGTCCTCTTCACCCGTCTCCCAAGGTCAGGCCCAGGTGGACGATTCCAGGAGAGGGCTTGTGCTGAAGCAGTGCTCAGAACTGCACAGGGACAGGTTCCTGGGCAGGTATGGAGGTGTCAGATGGTGACAGGGAGGGCAGCTAGCTGAAGACAAGCTCCAGGAATCAGGAACTTTGCTACAGTGGAAGAGGTCTGGCTGATTTGCAGAGCTGGTGCTTAATTTACATTATCAAAGCCTTTTTTATTTTGGTACTGGGGATTGAACTCAGGGGCACTTAAACACTGAGCCACATCCCAGCCCTATTTTGACACAGGGCCTTGCTAAGTTGCTGTGGCTAGCTTTGAACTTGGGATCCTCTTGTCTCAGCCTGCTTAGCTCCTGGGATTACAGATGTGGACCACCGCACCTGGTGACATGATGTCAAAGGCCTCCCTGACTGTGCTGAAAGTCCCTTGTGAGGAGTTGAGGCTCCTCAGGGTATGGCTGGCATCGATGGGGCTAGGAGGCAGGGCCAGCCATGTGGCTGTCATATATGGGGCTCTCCCCAGGTTGGTATCTGAATGGGTGTGGATGGCATAGGCTTCTGCGGTAGCTGTGGCCCTCTGCTGGTGGCCCTCTGCTGGGGAGTGACTCTGCCAAGTGGCCTGTGGAAACCAGGGGGCATCAGCCTTGGAGATGAGCACCCAGGCCTGCCCATCAGGTGATTCAATCTGCAGAGGAGGCAAAAGGAAGACTGTAAGCACTAGCCTTGTCACCACCCCAGACCTGGAAGCGTGGCAGGACAGCCAGCAGCGCAGTAAATGGAGAGTGGCTGTAGGGGCAATGGCAAATGGTAGCCTCTGCTGTGAGGCAGGGTGGTGTGGGGTGGGTGCCATTGTTCAGGAACGCATGGCTTGGAAGTGGGGGTGTTGGCGTCATGGCCGCAGCATTCCCGTAGTGCGGGTGACTTTAGGTACAGGATGTTGAGAGGACAGGCCTGGGTTGCTCTGACCTGAGATGCACACCAGGTTCCTTATTCAGCTTCCCAGTTTGGGTGTTGTGAGCTACGGTTGAATGCTCTGAGTTTCTGAGAGGTGATTGACAGCTCTCTTCATGGCCCAAGGTTGCTGGGTCTTTGATTCCTAATTCTGCCCACTTGGGGGGGTCCTTGCACTTGCATCCTGGGAGCTTCATCTCCACCCTCCCCTTCAGTGGGAAACACCCCAGGACCCTTTCTGAACTTCTGCTGCCCAGAGTCTTGGCACACAGACGCTATTCCACCTTTGCTGCTCTGCTGTCCCCTAACAGCTCACATTCAAGGCTCAGCACTGGCCATTGCAGCCCTGGTGCAAGGAACTTGCTCAGGAAAGTGGTTGCTGAGTTTGGGTGGAATGGAAAGGTAGCATCACAGCCCTACTGTCTTCCTGTGATCCTAAGTAATCCTGAGTGTTCACCTTTTGCAGAGGAGGAAGAATTGTCCAGCAAGTCGTCACCCACAGAATTGCTCATCCTTTTACAGTCCACAGTGGCAGAGGAGAGTGTTGTTGACCGCAGTGCGTGCCCACATTGGGCCCCAGGGCTGTTTCAGTGTGAAGGAAATGGCCGTATGCCCATTCCTAGCCTCATGGGGCATCTGTTGTGTTGGCTGCATTTCTGCAGTTTTCTCCTGAGGAAGGACAATCTCGGAATGTCTGAGGAATGAATTCACAGTGCTGGCTGCAGGCCTCAGTAACTGCCCTGCAGAAGCATGGAGGCATGGCTGAGAAGTGTGCTCACTGGGAAGGTGGCAGGCATCCAGGTGAGGAAGTAGGGTGGCGTTGCTGGGCAGGATGCCATGCAGGGCAAGCCTTGGCTTCAGGGCCATTTAGCGAGTCAGGGGTCATGCTTGCATGGTCATGGCCAGCCTTCCCATTCATACTCCCCTTAGTTTTGCAAACAGTTCAATCTTATTTGACATTTACTGAGTTACACTGTTACACTTGACATTTCCAAGTGCAATAGGCCTTTTTTTTTTTTTTTACCTTTTGGACAACTCAGTTGTGAAATCATGATTGACACTCCATAATTTCTGCTCAGCTGGGATCCAAACTGACCACTGGTTTTGGAGGAGGAGGCAGTTCCAGATTCTGTAACCCTGGATGACATTCTGGGCCTGGGAGCAGAGGTAATGGTTAAGCAAAGGCTGGGGTGTCTGCATACTAGTTGACAATAAAAGAAAACACAGATTTAGGAATGGCTACCAATTTTTGTTAACTATACATTTTTTATGCAGTGATTATTATATTTTTAATCTAGTCAGGAAAACTAAGAGAAACAGGTATTTTCAAATGAGCTAAAAATCAGAAAGTAAGCACAATACTTTTTTGGTATTCTTTTGCCCCATTTTTTTTAAAATTAAGGTGTTGAGTTGTTGTATACTTGTAAATGTGTACAAAGTAGCAATATAATATGCATTTGATCCTGTACCATAATTATCCCCATATCACCCACACCCCAGTCTCTTGATTATTCTGTTATGCCCCTACAAGTGATATAAATGTGTGTGTGTGTGTGTGTGTGTGTATGATTGTAAATTTTCCAGAATTAAATGATTGCTTAAGTATTATTTGGCCTCTCTGTGGTAGTGGTGGTGGTGGGGTAAATCGCAGAAATTACTTTTTAAAGAATGAGAGAAAGAGTCCTCTTACCTCTTGAAGGTTTTTACTCATAAGTAAAATTAGCAGTCATCTGTCTGCTTCAGTGTGTGGTGAAGCTGAAGTGGAATTCACGAACAAAACAACTCTTAGAAAAGCAGTAATGTAATGGGAAAACCAAACAGGCTCCCATGTGTTCCAAGAGAACAGCAAGATCTAATCAAGTTGTGAACCAGATCCAGGAGTGTGGACAACCGGAGACAGAAAGCACAGAGCTGATCAAGCTGCGAGGCTCAGATTCAGACTAAGACAGGGGTGAAGCCTAAGAATGACAGAACAAGATAATGAGAGGAGGGAAGTGCAGGAGGTGATGGAGCCAGGTGAGTGGACAGATGTGGGCATGGTCTTGTGCTTAGGGAAGAGATAGTCTCTTGCCCCCTCTAGGGATACTTTGTGAATTTCTCCTTGGTTCACTGTCCTTTTCTCTTCAGTATGTTTGGAATGTGGCTTGACTGATAGTAGGAGGAGGTAGGAAAACTCACAGGTATTGGGGGCCTTTTGGGTGCTGGGCATTGTACACTTTCCTACATGTCACTTGGGTTCCTAGAGTTTGATGCATGCAGGCAAAGGTGATGGTGTGTGCTCAGATGAGCCAAGAGAGGGTGTTTCCACCTGTGGCCCTCACGAGGCTTGCTTTAAGGTGCTAGGATGTGTTCTTCCAGTAGCAGTGAAGTTAAGGCGTGAAGATGGACTGAGATTGCTGGAGAATAGCCATGTTGGTGGCTTCTATTTCTGTCGTCTCTTGCAGCGGGCTCTTCTACCTCCCTGATTTTCAAGTCTGTGCAGTGGTGCTTTGAGGCACCTGGGCTGGCTCTTTCTGTTTGTCTAGTAGTAGTAAGACTGGGCCATGACGGAACATGCCGGTGTCTTCTTAGGGAAGACCTCATCTGGGTGACAGTTGTCCTGGGCTCTTTGCAGTAACCCCGTCCAGAGTTTCTTCTGTCTTCTGTCAGGGCCCTGATCTGTTGGAGAGCCTGGCTCCCAGGGCGCTGGGTCCTGTACACCTAGAATGGCCGTCTACCAGTGGGCTCCTGAGGTGTCTTGGCTTCCTGCTGCATGTTGTCTGAGCCATGGGAGATGAGACATGTAGCTCTGAGGGGCAGGGAGTTAGACGTGTATACTGTGCTGGTTTTCACCAGTTTCAAGTTTCAACTCTTGGCATTAATTAAATTAGGTGTAGAGAAGTTATTCCTCACTGAAATTAATGCCGCTTGACATTCTAGATTCTTCTACTCTTAATCTCCTAATTGCCTCATTTTCCTGTGATTTATGAATTGTGAACTTAGACCCTGAAACTTACTGAAAACTCAGTTGTAAATGAATATCTTAATGAGCAGGAGAAATTTTCATTTGAGAATAAAATAATTTTATTTTCAGTTTTATTCCAACTGCAAATCCTGATATTACATATAACACTGAAATTTCTAATTGGTTTCTTTTTCAGGAAATGTTAGGATCTTAGGATATGCATTTTAGCTTTTGGAAAATATAAAATTCTAGCTGATATTTTATGTGAGACCCAGTTGCAGCCGGGGGAGGTTCCTTGGGACCATCAGCAGGCAGTGACAGCCCATGGTGTCAGGTCAGCCACAGCCTCCCTGTTGGTGGCCTGGGGGACACGCCCAGCTGCACTGGTCTCTGGTGGCCTCTGGGGCCCCTGCTCAGCTTCACTGGCCTCTGGTTGTCTCTGGAGCTGTGCCCAACCGTACTGGACTCTGATGGCCTCTGGGGCCTGCACCCAGCTTCACTGGCTTCAGGGGCCACTCTCAGCTACACTGGACTCTGGTGGCCTCTGGGGCCACTCTTAGCTGCACTGGACTCTGGTGGCCTCTCGGGGCCACTCTTAGCTGCACTGGACTCTGGTGGCCTCTGGGGCCTGGGCTCAGTTGCGCTGGCCTCTGGGGCCCCGTGCCCTGATGCACTGGACTTTTAAGTCCAAGCCTTCCCACCAGTGTTTGGCAGACTTACACCAGAGAGAGAATGTTTACCGCAAGAGACTGAGGTAAGTCCCTCACCTTCCCAACCATCCATCCTTACCCTCTTGCTCCTCAGGCACACTGTGGCGTCCACAAGGCCTTGGATTATGTCCCATCTCCATGGCCAGGTGCACCTGTCACCTTGGCAGCCTGCCATGGGCATTCCTTTTCTCTTGCCAGCCACACTGAGCCACATCCCCAGTCCTTTTTTATTTTTTTCTTTTGAATCATGGTCTCACTAGGTTGCTTAGGGGCTTGCTAAGTTGCTCAGGCTGGTCTTGGACTTGAAGTCCTCCTGCCTCAACCTCCAGAGTATCTGGAATTGCAGGTGTGTGCCATGTGCCAATGCCTTACGTTTTCTTTTCTTTTTTTCCTGGTAACAGGGATTGAACCCAGGAATGCTTAACCCCTGAGCGACATTCCCAGCCCCTTTTAATTTTTTAAATTTTGAGTCCATGTCTTGCTGAGTTGCTTAGGGTCTCACTCAGTTGTTGAGGCTGGCCTTGAACTTGAGATCCTCTAGCCTCAATCTTCCAAGCTGCTGGCCTGTGCCATCATGTCTAGCAGCATTATGTTTTCTTGAAATGCGAATTTGACACTTCCCTTTGTCCTGTTGATCTTCACTGTCCTGGATGTTAGTCTATGGGAAGATCGAGGTTGGATTCCATTTTCTGCGAGATGTATTTGGAGGAGAAAGCACGTGTGAATGCCTGATGGAGCTGCTGGCTGGGCTGTGTGTGGCCTGTGTGCCCCTGCAGAGTGGGCTGTAGCTGGCCACCTGCTGTGGCACATGTGGTGAGACTTTGCTTTCCTACCCTGACTGTCCTCCTCCAGAAGAGAGGCCTTCTAGGACAGGGATCTGAGTGAGACTTTTTTACTGCCAGATTTGCCCTAAGCATTTAAAAAAAAAAAAAAAATTCGATCTCCACCAGTTGAAAGTACACCAGTAATCTTTTATTTAGCATTTAGTAGCTGCAAAGTTAAGATGGAAATCAGATTTCCTGGCTCTTCTTCAACATGGTCCACTTGTGCCTTTTCCAGCTCTGAGGAGCCAGGGTTCTGCATTGTGAGGGTTCTGGGGTGGTGTGGGGGTACTTGCCTTTTCCCAGGCCTCTGCCTGACCTCTCCCCTTCTTGGGGAGTGCTGCTTGTTCACTGTGAGCTATCGTGGGGCCTCCAGCGGTTTTCTCCGGTGAGTTGTGGCTCTCCCTGTCAGTGCGTTTAACTTGAATGCCTCACTGCCCTCACTCAGCCGGGTCACCCTGACCCCACCGGCTGACCCATTTTGACCTTCTTTTTTAAAAATCACTGCTGTGGTGGTGATACGTACATGCTTTCCCCCTCCAACCCAGTTGCACTGAAATGGCTTTTCTTCATTGGCACAGTAGAAGTAAGTCCCTGCTGAAACTCTGTAGTCAACAGTTGGAAGTGTGGTGCTCAGTGAGGTTCTTTGGAAACGTCTCTCTTCCCTTGAGATGAGGTGTACCCCGTGCTGCTGAGACGTTTCCCCAGCATGTTGCTGCTGGAGACCGTGCTGGGAATTTCCATGTGTTTGTTAATTCGTCCGTTTGCTGTTTGGACAGGAGGATGTTTCCACACGTTTGTGAAGGGAAGCTGCTTCTGGTAACCCTTCTGTTCTGAATCAGGAATGTTTCCCTCAACTCCAGTTTTCCATTAAAAGCTGGATGTAGTATTGATTGGCTGACATGGGTGTACTCTGCTTGCCCAGGCTGTGGTGGAAGGAGCTCCGTGCAAGCGCAGTGGGGTAGAGGTGGCCGCAAAAAATTTCCTAGCACGCTGTTGATGGTTGTCCACTGGCAGAGACTTGCATGCTCATTGCAATAGGCATGTCCCAGGTTTTGCTGTGAAAATACCAAGGAAGCGAGTCTTTTCCTGTATGTCCAGGCAGCTGCATTTATGTGGAAAGCCAGGGTAGAAAGGACTTGGCTGTCAGGGGACCCTGCTGGGGCCCAGAGAATCTGCCTTCGTTGACATCCCATGGAGAGAGGAGCCTGGGCTCCTCTAGTTTGGTCCTTGCTGGGTGCAGAGAAAGATGCCCTGAATCTGCTGCATGATTGACAAGTGTTCTTCATGTCAATCTGGGTAACACTTTTGATTCTTAGATTCATTGTTACCATGATTTTGATAATGTCCCTAGAGCACATGTTCCTATGGGTTGCCTGTTTGCCTGCTTGCTTTCTTAATTATTTTGAAGGGACTTTATAGAGATGCATTTTACATGTCAGTAAATTTATGCATTTCAAGTCTAGAGTTCTAGAAAGTGTTTTGAGTAGGTCCCTCCCACTGTAAGTTAGCTTTAGGATGTTTTTACTCCTCTTCCCCCATGCGATCTCAGTGCCCACATTCTTGTGAATTCCCATTCTTACTTCCAGCCCTAGGCAGCAACTATAATCTACTTTCTGTTCCTTAGTATATACATGGAATCACGTGATAGATATGAGGCTTTTTTGGTCTGACTTCTTTTTCCTAGCATAAGAGTAGATGTTGCTCCTGTAGATTGGTTTTGGGAATATTGCCATTATGATGGTATTTTTTCCACTCCATGAACATGGTATGTCACTCCATTTATCTACATCTTCATTAATTTTTTTTCAGCAATATCCTTACAGTTTTCAGATGTATTAGTCTTTTTTAAAAATTGGTTTCTAAGTATTTAATCCTTTTGGCATTGTTAAGAGTGGAATTACTTTCATAATTTCTTTTCCAGGTTGTTCATTGCTTACATATAATGGATCCTTTATCTGGTGTCATGCAGCCTTGTTTTACTGCATTCTAATAGTTGTAAATACCGATTTTAGATTTTTTAATACACAAGATCATGTCTTCTGTGAATAGATGCTTTTGCTTGTCTTCTCCCACCCCAATCAGGATAACTTCTAATTTCTGCTCCTTGCCTACCTATGCTGGCTTGGACCTCTGGTCCTCAGTTGAGCAGAACCTGGAAGAGCAGATTTCCTCACTCACCTTCTGTCTTGCAGCGAACCTTGATTCTTTCCCCACACAACATGATATTGCTTGTACTCCTGGCTGTTTTAACGCAGAGTTGGGTGGTGCTGCCAGAGTTGCTGGGGTGGTCCTTCCTTTGTTTGTGGGGTAGTATTGCTGCTGATTTCTGTTTGAGCCTGAGCTCTCCCAATATATACATAAGACAGAACTGTTAAGCAGGAGCACTTGGTTTACAGATAAATTGTAATCCAGGAAAAATAAAGCTCCCAGCTTTAATGAGCACCCAGAGAAGCAAGAACAGGTGATATTCTTTCTGGGAGGGGAAAGCTTGTGCTTGTGGCTGAAGCACTGTGCCTGGTTTCCTCAGCTGCTGGCTCTTTGGGGGTGGTACAGATGGTGGTCATATGAGTCCATCAGGGCCACCATGGGTAAACAACACAGACCAGGTGGATTAAAAGATAGACGCACATTTCTTAATATTCTGAGTGCTGGAAGTCCCAGATCAGGGTGTTGGTATTGTTCTGAGGTCCTTGATGGGCTGGTAGTTAGCCTCTAACTATCCTCACTGAACCTGGAGTCCCTCCCTCTGCTAAGGACACTGGTTATATTGGATTGTCCACTGCCCCCCTTTTAACTTAATGACTTCTTTTAAGACTTTCCTTTTCTTTTTTCATTTTCTTTGAGACGAGGTCCCTATGTTTCCCAGACTGGCTGTGATCCTTCTGCCTCAGCTTCCTGTGTAGCTGGGACTATGGGCGTGCACCCTGTGCCCAACCTCAAGACCTTATCTCCGAGTGTGGGTCATTCTGAGGTACTGGGATCCAGCACCAGGCATGTGAGTTTGGAGAGGACATGAGATTCACCCTGTGCCATCTGTCTCTGCCCTCTGCCCTGTCCCTCATGCCCTTCTTACTGTGAAGTGCCCTCAGTCCATCCTAGTAGCCCCTAAGACCTTTGTCCATTCCAATATCAGCTCTAATCATTGTGTGGGCCTGCAGTGGGTGACAGGTGCAGTTCATTCTGAGATGGAGTTCCTATCTGGTTGTGAGCCTGTGGGGCTCAACACACCATCTTCCAAAATAGGACAGGTGAAGGAAGTCACCCAGTCCTGAGGGAGACATTGGGAGAAGAAGGGGCTTGTGGGCCCCGAGGAAATCACACCCCAGTGGGGCAAATCCCTCTGAGTTCTAAGTGTCAGGGAGAGCCTTCCTGTGCACAGATGTTTGGCCCTCTGCCCCACCAGGCAGCAGCTCCATCCGCAGGGTTTCAGTGAGGGACAGTGGCATTAGATCTGCTGCTAACAGAGAGAAGCCTTGAGTCCCTCTTGGTCCACCTTCAGACACTCAGCCTGTGGCCCACATGGGGAGACCAGTTCTCATACCGTCACAACCTGGTATGCTGCACATCCCACAGGCTCTAGGAAGAGTGCTCACAGCTTGGCGCTTGTGATCTGCAGTGTCCTAGGGGGTAGTGTGCGGCTTCCTTGTTCTCATACCTCTTAAGAAGTTACCGAGTCACTATGGAACCAACCCAGATACCCCTCACTTGACGAGTGAATTCAAAAACTTTGGTATATATATACAATGGAATACTACTTGGCCATTAGAGAAAATGATATTATGGCTTTTGAAGCCAAGTGGATGAAGATGGAAAAAATTATGCTAAGTGAAGTATCCCAATCTCAGAGATCAAGGGTGGAATGTTTTCTCTCATTTGTGGAAGCTAGAATACAACCAGAAACAGTATGTTAGATGGCTAAGCTAATAATAACCTCAACATCTATGAATTTTTACACAAATAGAGGCAACCTTGCCTAGGATACCTGGAGACATAGGGAGGAGAGATTAGGAAGGATATCTAGGAGACTGGAGGGAGGGAGTATGGAGGAATCAACTCAGAGAGAAACCTCTGACCTCCACAAGAAGTCCACTTAACACGGAGGTTCTTTTGAGGGAAACATAGAACCATGGGGAACCCAAGTGGGGAAAACCATGAAATGGCATCAGCCTTGGCTAACTATGTAAATATACATTTGTTCTTGATTGTTTGATAATGATTCCCCCTCTCATATTCAACTAATAAAAAGAAGAAGAAGAAGAAGAAGAAGAAGTAGTTACCGAGTCAGTGAATCATGGAATGAGACTCTTAACTCTCTTGCTTTGTCTGCTCAAGGGTTTCGGAGCTCCAGATTGGAGGGGCTGGAGGCCCACAGTGGGATCATCTCTCATTGGTGTTTCTACCAAGTTAGTTTCAGCTCTGGGGATCGCAGGTCTGCTGCAGGAGTGATTCTACGTAGCTCTACATTTTCTTTTAGTGCTTTCAGTGTCTAATTTTTAGAAGATTGCTGCTTTAGGAAGAACGAGGCAAGGTAAGTTTGATGATTCAGAAGTAGGTTCTTCCTGCAGCGCAGGATGGGTGGTGTGTGTTTTGACCCAGTTTTCTCTCCCTTCTCCCTTTCTGGGCTGCCCTGCCGTTGCAGGTTCACCTGGGATCAGGGGGTTATTGTATATTTTCGTCTTCTGTTTTTCTTCTTCTGTTTCCTTTGCTACCTGGGAGTGACATGGAGCTTCTTGAGGGGCCCAGCCCGCTGGTTCTCACGGTGTGCCTGAACCCAGGCCTCTGGGTGCTTCCCTGGAGGGGTCTGTTTTTCTGTTCCGTGGCTCTTGTTGATGGGGAATACCCTTTTCTTAGCACAGTGAGGCCTGAGGTGAATTGTTTCTTAAATCTTAACGAGTCCGAGTCCTGCCTGGATCAGCCCTTGGCTGTGTGCTCTCTCACTAGGGCGCCCTGGTGTTCCGGGTTCCATCTGTGCAGCTCCTCCTGCTCTTGCGTGGGAGACTGACAGCACGTCACCTTTTCTCTTCTGTCTTCTTTCAGAATTGAATACAATTGAATGAACTTTATAGAAAACACTTTCACAAGTATAAATAAAGAGTTATCCTGAGGAGTAAAAGATCTTTTAATAAACCATCATTCCTCCTGCACTTAGGGAAAAGTCAGTTTGAGTTCTTCAGCTGCAGAGAAGACTCACAGGGTGGCCAAGGGCATGAGCTGGGAGGAGGTGGTGGCAGGTGGGTCTGCCCGGCTGCTTCCCAAGTGGAGCAGTGGCGATTGGCACCCACCCTGTGGAGCTGGGATGAGGTCCCTGGCACAGTTTTGTGGATGTCGGGTTCACGTCCTTGGAGTCAAAGAATGAAACTGAGGGACGCTGAGGCATGCCTAGTAGACAGACTATTTTATAGAAAGTAGAGCATAGGGAGAAGAGCAGACTTCTTCCAGAGTGGGAAAAGGGGACAGAGTTGAATAGGCAGCTAGGTTTGCCCTTTTTATAGGAAGTTCACGCTTCTGTTGGTCATCCTCTCCCTTCCCCCAAACCTAGTGTCAGAAATTCTGGTTGGGTCCAGCCTTGAGTTTGGACCCCAGACATCCTAGGAAGAATGTGACAGTTTGCTTAGCAGAAGGGAGTGTTTGCATTTGAAACCACCTGGCCAGACCCTTCTCATCAGCATTGGGGAATGTCAAAATGATCTTTTTTTTTTTTTTTTTAAAGAGAGAGGGACAGTGAGAGAGAGAGAGAGAGAATCAATTTTATTTAGTTTTTAATGTGGCTTTTGTTGCTCTGAGACTCTGTTTGTGTACGTGGTGCTGGGGTTTGAGTTCACGTCCTTGCACATGCCAGGCAAGCACCGTAACCACTGAGCCACTGCTCCAGCCCCTCAAATTGATCTTAAAGGAAAAAAAAAAAAAAACGGTTTTCGCTCAATTGACTCCAGCATTCTAGCTACTCTGACTGCCTAACTTTTCCCCCTATCTTGGAATAGCTTCGGGTTACCTTCTCTTCTAGTCTTTAAGCTCCTGACAGACTTCTGCCACATTAAGATGTCCTGACTCCACCTCATATTTAAAAGTATGTTGTTGAGTTGCTTTCGTACTTTTCTGCCCCTCCAAAGGAGGTTAATTAAACATGTCTCAGTTAGGAGGCATAAAAGATACCATGGAGGAGATCTGTGATGACAGCGTTTGTGGATCCTTAGTATCCTACATAATTATCTTTAAAAAAAAAAAAAAAAAGAGTAGTCAGAGAGAGAGAGAAGCAATCTTTATTTAGTTTTTCATATGACTTTCATTCCTGGGTATGTGGTGTTGGGGTTTGAACTCATGTACTCGCACATGCCAGGCAAGCACCATAACCACTGAGCCTCTGCTCCAGTCCCTGTAATTATCTTTTAAATTTCTTAGAATTCCATCCTACTTACCATGTAGAGAATCATAATGGTTCATTTTTACTTCTGCATATGTGTTTTTAATGAATTTGTTGTGACTTTAAAAATGTGTATTAATGGACGATAGTAGAGGAATTGTTAGTTTTCAAAATTCACCATAAAATCTGTTGAGAAAATATATGCTTTTCCCTTGTAAGAGCAACGTACATTATTTTCATAATCTGTGTAACAACATGTAGTCTCAGAGGGAATTGAAAAGAAGAAAGTATGAAGCTGGGGTGTGGCTCAGTGGTCACCATTTTCCCTGCATGCTCTGGGCCCCAGGTTCCATTCCCAGCACTACCAAAAGCAAAAGAAAGGAAAACTCAGCTTTGTCCCAGAGAGACAGTCATTTAGCTCATCTCCTGTGTGTCATCTTCCTCCCTGCAGATAACAGATCCACCTGTAACTAACTCTCTACCCCTGCTCTATTCAGTGACAATACTTAGGTCTAACGAAGACCCCCAGTTGTTTCTGCATCCGCAGCACCTAACACAGGGGCAAGACCCCAATTGCTTCTGCATCCTTAGTACCTAACAGTGGCGGCATGTAGCATATGTCCAATGGCATTCTCGATACCCTCAAGTATGTGTGTGTGTGTGTGTGTGTGTGTATGCATTTATGTATGGATGCTGGCCCGTGGCTTCCTTGAGGCTGTGTGTGTGTGTGTGTGTGTGTATG